>OZ026625.1:49989229-50011229 GCA_964020975.1 Hermodice carunculata
ATTTTGCATGCTCAAATTAAAAAAATTTTCGTATTTGGGAGGGGGAGTCGGCAATGCCCCCGGACCCCCCACCCCCACCCACCCACCAACCAAGCATGCCCTCGGCCCTTTGAGCCATATAGGTCACATTTGGGCCACTGGATTTTTTTTTTTTTTTGCCACTTGGGTCTCTGACTGAGTTTGTAGCACTGGCCTGGGTGGATCAGTAATTATTAGGGAAAGGCGGCGTGAAAGTACTTTTTTTATTCCATTAATTTTAGGGTTGGGCCTTTTTAGTAAGGTCTATCAGGTTACCGGAACCACACACATATTTTTGTTAGGCCTTAAATAACTTGGACATTTGTTGAAATATGTTGAAAATGGATGTTCTTTTCCCTTTTACACATTACCTCTTTTGAGGTAAGTTTAATTTGTTACCTGGGCACAGCCGAAAGAACTTGTAGTACGTAGGAAAAACATGCCTGTAGATCATCCCAACTTGACTTTTAAGAACAACAATCTTCGAAATTTAGAGGTGCACAAAAGACCTCATTCTTTGGCTTCCTTCTGATCTTTTATGGTCAGTGCATCTTACTCACATTATTGCAAAATCCCAAAAACTTGTTGGCGTCCTTAAACGTCTACAGTACATGTTGAACAGAAAAGCTCTTGAATCTCTCTACTTTTCCTTTGTACGTCCTTGCCTCGAGTACTCCAGTGTGGTCTGGGACGGATGTGCAAAGCCTGACAGGGACACACTTGAATCTGTTCAGCTGGATACAGCCAGGCTGGTAACAGGGGCTTTTGCTCACACTAGTCACCAATATGTTTATTCAGAGACTGGCTGGGAAAAATTAGATGAGCGTAGAAGAAAACAAAAACTGATACTTCTGTTCAAAATTGTTAATAGAATAGCCCCAGTATACCTTTCTAAATTACTACCGGGAGCCGTTTCAGCACGGACAAAGCAAATAGGAGCCATTAAGGCCAGGAAAACCACATTTTATAATCACTCACAATTTTTTATTATTATTTTTTTTTTTTTTACAATAGTGAACCAGCACTGATCGTTTTGTATCATGTGTACATGAACGAAGTTTGAAGATCAAGGAACACAGTGATGGTTCTTTCATGTAGGACATACAATTTGTCGTCAGGCTCTCATCTGATCGTACGTTTGAGACTGTGGGGAGCCAGATGCTGTTCCAGCTTAAGTGTTAAACTGTGAAGGTTTAAAGTTGAGTATTTTTTTTTCAGAAGCCCTTTTTAGAGGTATCCAATGCATACATGAACCCGAAAAGCTGCAGGGCTCTGAAAAAAATCCGAACAATCAACAATAAAAGCCGATATATTCTATATTCATCCTACAAGAAGCCTACGGGAAAAATTAATGTATGGCTGAATTAAAAAACAAAGGAACATGATGTATGTATGTATGTATGTATGTATGTATGTATGTATGTATGTATGTATCTATGTATGCATGCATGCGTGCATGTATGTGTGTGTGTGTGTGTGTGTGTGTGTGTGTGTGTGTGTACGATGTTTGCTTTAGTAACTTACTCCTATTTCCCAGTGTTCCTGAAATAATATCTTTGAGTTTGAAAAAAAAAGGGAAATGAAATGGAAAGTAGCTCAAAGTACTGATGCAATGGTTCACGACATGTTACTTTTCACATGTGAACCTAAAAGTTGGTTTTTACAGTGATTGGTATATTGAAAGGCCCAAAATAACATCTGGCTATAATGACATGGCTGGTGACTCGTCTTAAGTTTGATACCTGGTGTCCTAAGTATTCATATTATATTGCCTGTTGTGCCACTGAAAGTGTAAACAGGATCATTTTGTAATTTTACCGAGTGATAATTTTAATCATTGTACGGAAAAAATTTAAGCAAATGGATATTGGATTGGCAAGTATATGTCACGGTGTTAAACAGTATAATTATGTTAATCTATGTGTTCTTGTGTGCATACGGGTATAACGTGGAAATCTGCACGTACATTCCACCTGCCTTGGATCCACCCTTACCATAAGAGGGTGCGTGAGTATGCCCAATCGTGTAACATGCCAACTTTATCTCAACGAGTTCTATGTTTATAACAATTAGATGAATTATTCACTAAATGACATGTTCGTGGATTTCAAGAAGAATACCCAGGACAAATAGCTACATATGTCCTCAATAATACTACATCTTTTAATCGCAACTGAAAGTAGCGTTTTGTATTTGCACCCACGGCTTTCGCAGATTCCCTCACATGTTGTTGAAATTTGTTTCGTCTCATCCCGACTAGGACGTGACTCATTATCAGGATGGCAGCTAGAACTATTTTGTTTCCTTTCAGGTCAGTGTCAGCAGCGTCTCACAATCTACTCCCAGTGATTGCAAGGTGAGACTCGCTTGACTCTGCTGTGTGATTTCCTTTGTCTCTTGTTAATATTTGCTTACATTGCTGGACTTGCGACTATGATATATCTACCTTTGCTTATACTGAAGACTGATGTGACAAATGCCAAATAAAGGAAGATTCGTGCAGACATCGTCCTAGCAGTGTCACAATCTGCTCGATAATGAAGATTAAGTGCAAATACAGTTGACCTTCCAGTCTTCATTTCTTTGTCCACCTGTTCAATTTTGAAAGTAAGATTCTCAGAAGAGATCAATGATCCCAATTTTCCGTATATTACAACTTGTTTTTGTTATTATTGGTACAATTTTGTCGTAGAATTTTGCAATGATATGAGCACTTTAAGAACTGGGGGGTGGCTTAAAATCCAATTGTGTACTCTACAAGTGGCTCTTTGAACGCCAGACCATTCTCAATTTACTAGTTTTATGATTACTTTTGATTTTATAACCCATCGTCCTATCTCATTATTACGGTATCATTATTTTAGAATGTCAATTCACAAATTGGTATAAATGGCCATGAATACTGCGGCCAGCAACAGTTCATCATTTTGTACAATGAGTATAAATTAAACGCTGTATCATGCATCGTTGACGTTAACGAAGAGGTGATGCACGTGACATTGCATTTTTCGTCTTATCAGACGGAGGCCATATCCTTTTCTGTTGCCCTTTGTATACACTTAGATTTTCTGGACCATCGAGCGTGCCTCACAAACATCTTGTAAACAATTTCGCAAATTTTGCACAAATTTATCATAAAAATTGCGTATATAAGGAAATGCTACTCTAAGTAAAGTTAGAAGCTTTTTGTTGTGAAGCCATTACATGAAAGCAGCTGCTTGGAGCAGAGACCTCGCATACGAATGAATATCGAAATGATTTTGAAATGAAGAGATCACTGAAAATGTTCTATATGATAGAACAGCAGGATTTACAGACTTTCCAGCTGTAATTCTGAGTGATCAATGGGTAGCATCAACAAGTTTCATCTGCGACTTATTTATATTTAAAAAATCTTTAGTATATAAAAGTGCGGGGAGTGTTTTTTCCCACAGTTCGAGCTTAAAACATCTGCAGATAAACCTGGGTATGACATGCCGGCGCTTACGTACTGAAATATCGATCTACATCATGCAGGAGATGTCGTTTCAAAGCAGGTATCAAACTTCATGTCCGTGGTAAAATGTGCTTGTGTTCCCGAAAAGATCTCGTTACTCATATTTACTTGACGCTCTTGGCCTTAAACGAGTTCATATTCATCTTGAAGGCAAGGTCAAGAATTTACTCCATAAACCTTTTTCGCCGATTGGTCAGTGTAGTGTGCTTTGCCGTTTTATCCTAAGTCTATAGAAACAGGTTACACATGCAAAAATACTCTTATTGACAGAATTGTATCTCTTGGTTTATCCTTACTTCGGATTTGCATGTCACAATAGGCTTGTAGCGACTTTGATGCATCTCGTATTGTCAACAGTGTTAATGGCAGTCACGAAGGGTAAAGTAGTGGCGTTGTTGGCAGTTTAAATTGCTTGATATTTCATAAAGAGTTCAACAAACTGGGATCCCTCGAACACACACTCGCTAAGTTGCTATTGAAAACATTTTAACTTCAAGCTTTTATGTACCTTCAAGTTTTACTACCCTGTGCTTATCTTAGTTGTTAATGTGCCTATATCACATTTTATTTAATTTGCTCCTGGATTCTGCCCTATGTGCATTTTTATTTGTATGGGTCTGTGACCGCGGTGTTCAGCAGACATTGATTACTATGCTACTTTGGGCTTCCCCGCGTAGGGAGGGTCAGCCCGGAATGCACTGGTCAACCGATTCCTCGGGCTGATGTCTCCCATGGCGGGGCGGCCTTCCTGCCCACCTGATACGCGCAATAGACTGTCCGGATCGGTGTGCAGCACATGCAGCCCTCTACCCAGACAGTTCATGTTAATGGGGTATCTCATATGCTTTAGCTTATTACATTTAATTTATTTGACTGGTGTGGCAAGATTGTGCTATTGATATGATTTTTACTCATTTTGAAGGTTTAATCCCCCCCCCCCCGCGATAGAGACTTAACAAAATATTACTATTACTTTTTGTTATTATTATTATTATTATTATTATTATTATTATTATTATTATTATTATTATTATTATTATTATTATTATTATTATTATTATTATTATTATTATTATTATTATTATTATTATTATTATTATTATTATCATCATCATTATCATTGTTATCATCATCATCATTATTATTATAATTATTACATGATGAATTTTTATGAAATATGTTGTACATCAGGATGACAAATAAATTCTTGTAACTGTCTTTAAATGCTAATTGTGTACAGACCCTTAGAGTTCAGACTAATTGTTGTGTTGACAGATGTAACAATTATACACAGTACATTCATTTTTGTATTTGCTCAAGAAAATATTTTAACATAGTTTGGAAAAAAACCCATTAGGCTATGAAAATAAATTTTATTTAAAATGGTATCTTCAGTAGAGTTTATGACCTTTGGAATATCAAAAATCAGACTTTCCTGCGCAAATTTGTTTTCGACTTGATTAATAAACAAACCACCGTTTTGCGTAATTTTAGTATTGACCATGTTTATGTCTATTAGGTATAAATAGTGATGACAGCAGCCTTGTTGTGAGTTTCTCAAGCACAAATTTGTAATATAATTTAAGTTTGGCTAAAGTGAACAAGTCTTCTACCTTTAATTGGCTTAAATATTTTTAAATTGGTTCACTCTGTGCATTGTAATTGCTACAAGACATAGAGGGCGCTGCCTTTTTCTGAAGCTGTTTTATTTTGTATGTTTGGACCCCTAGGTAAGTATTCCATGATATATATGAGGTAATATCAAAGTATTTTATACGGTTATTTTTGTATTTAAGTGAAGAAATGTTTTTGATTCCAAGCAAGTTCCTTTATCTAAAGTAAGTCCTAAGAAGTTGAAATTGCCACATGGATAACTAAAATACTATTTTTTAAGAGTTCAGGTACACTGAATGATAATTTTAGGATGATAAAAAATTATAAATTTTTATTTCCTAACATTTAGAGAGAGCTCATTAAATTAGGAGATTTAATTCTTTGTTTATAATAGTATGGATTCTTTGAATTTAAGTATCGTATTTGTGTCTTTTTGTCCAGAACCACTTCCTAGTAGTCATTGCCCGATTCCGCAGTGCGAACTCTTTACTCTGCATAAACTAGCCTGTCACTGTCTAACCTTTATACAGATGGAAGTACTATTGTCCATATTGCACACGTTCCTCTGTACAATTTTGACATAGGCTGTATCAGCCCAAATAAATTAAAGGGTCTTCAGCGGGTAACTGCTCAGAACTTGTTTCGGAGCCTTTGCCCGCACATGTCTCTCTGAGTAGCGGCTCCTTATCTAAGCTAAATATTCAGCAAAGACAACCCACATGTATGAACGTGCTAAATGATGAAATAGCTAAATGCGTGCTGTTTTGCTTATAAATTTCATTATGAAAGAAGGATACCTGTCAAACGAAAAAGAATTACTACATTTGTATAGTACAGGTTCAACAATTTGACTTACCCTGAACCAGTATGTACCCTTTCTAGCTCGATAGCTTATCTAAGTTAAACCACCTGCCAGTGTATAACTAAAGTAGAAACAAACTGGGGCATTATATTCGATCTCGGTTATTGTAAAATAAACAGTTGAAGCCAGATCACCTGTACAATCCCAGGGAAATCCGAACAAGCACTGCAACAATGGACATCCTGCACCAGTGATGTAAAACAAACTCCATGATGACACCTGCTCCTCACTCTGAAAATGTCCAAACTACTAAGCTCTATTTCACTGTCAAACTTGAGTCAATGTTTCAACGTAATGTGTCAGGCTTGTGACATTTGAGAAAGTACTGTCAATTTTGAGTGGTTTTTTTTAAATATTGAGTAAATGTGCATTTAGGCATGTCAGAAAAGAATGAAAGTCATAAGCATTTATGTCAGAAACATGTCATCAAAACTTTTTCTTAACACAATTTTTAGTACAATTAGGCAAACTGTCGTAGGCCTCTGATTGCAACTGATAGCCCCCCCCCCCCCCCGGGGGGTTAACCCGAGAGAAAACATGTAAGCCTAAAATGTCTGAGAGTGAATATGAAAACAGAATGATGCCAAAACATAAAATTGAGTGGCAAAACAGGCAAGTCTAAAAATTGTAAAATTATTGTAGCCAAACTTTCTAATAATCTTTAGATATTATTAGCAAAAATTGTAGGACAAGTCAGAAAAGAATGAACGTCACTAGTATTCAAGTCAAGAGACTGCTATCAACATGTAATATTTCTGAACCAGATATCAAGTACAATTAGGCAAGCTTGTAACTGTTGTATCCTGCAAGCTTGCTAATATGTAAAAAGAGTAGCATCATCAGCATATATCATATATTTAAATAGTTCACTAGCATTTGACAAATCATTTATGTGTACAACAAACAGAAGTGGGCCAGGAATAGAGCCCTGTGGGACCAAAGTTGATATTAAATTAGTATCGGAAAAATTTTACCGGCTGTGTCCACATACTGTTTATGATTAATTAGATAATTTTGCAAGAGGTTTAAAGGTGAAACCATTGATACAGTAGTAGCTGCACTTTTCAATTAAAATATAATGATTTATCGTACCATAGGCCACAGAAAGATCGAGAAAAATACAAAAAGGGAGTTTCCCTTAATCTATACCAGTAAGAAAACCATTTACAAAATCAACAGCTGCTAGTTCTGTTGCGTGGCCACTTCAAAAACAAATTCGCCTTCATAAATAAATTGTTTTCATGAAACAGTCATATAGCTGATTGACGGTTACCCTTTCAAATAATTTAGAAATTGATGGTAGCATAGATATGGGTCTATAATTTGTAAAAAAAAAATGTAATCTTCATCTTTTCATATGATGGTATCACTTTGGCGATTTTTACATAATCAGGAAATTTGCTTTGATGAATCATCATTGCAATAGGTTTAATTCACAGTGATTTAAGTTGTTTTATTTAGACAAATTATATCCACAGCCATTTTGGGGGCTTTAACTGATGTGTCTTTTTTCAACATCATGATTTGTAACTTCCTTAAGACTAAAAATGCTTGGATATATTTTATCAATACTTTTGTTTTAGTTTACATTTTTAGGTTTTCTAATTTGTTTTGGCAATATCTAGACCTATATTTTTTAAAGAATTTATTGAAACTGTTCCCAAATGCACTTTCGTCAGTATTTGGTTGACCATGTATTACAAAATGATTTGTGATATATTTCTTTCTCTTGGTCATATTTAATATATCATTAATTGTAGACCAAGTTTTTTTGATGTTTTTCATGTACTTTTTAAAAATAAAATCACAGCGCTTTTTCTTTGCTGGTGTTATGTTATTCTTTCATATACTGTTATAGGTTGTTAAATTTCTTTTACTTTCAGTATACTCTGTTGTGTTATAGTTAGTTTTCTAAGTCGTCTATATAGATTATCTCCATCTTTTGTAGAAATCAATATGCCCTGAGTAACCCATTTATGTTTATATTCTTTAAATGTCACAAGTTTGTTTGGCATATGTTTATTGAGTACATCACACAGTGTCCAATTGATTATGTTGTAATTTATATTAAGATCATATTTTTTCCCCAAATTAAGTTTATTTATGATATCCATAATTTCAACTTCCTGATGTACGTTTTTAACGGAATTTTGACATTTAATTTTAGATCTAGTGAATTAAGGATTTTGTTTCTTACTCAATATTGCATTCAAGCACATACAATTAGGTTGGTGGTCAAAATAATATGGGTGAGAATTCAGTACTTTGAAGTGTTAAGTAATGATGAATGGGTTGCAATCAAATTAAACTTGTAACCCTTTGGTTTATATTGTATAGACAACCATTTCTTTCATCAGAAAGTACAGTACGACACGGATAAACAAAAGTGGACATAATTATTGAATGGCTTTATCCAATTGCACACTGTTTTTAGATAATTACTGGACACCTTTGTGGATAAAAAAAGTGTCCCATAGAATTGTTTCATCTGTGTTTGTTTTGAAATTACAGTGTTTCAATGTTGCTGCTGTAGTACACTTTGGGTTTGTGAGTAAAACTTCATTATTCCGAGACAAACATCAATAGACAAAATCTATGGAACCCATTTTTAGCACTTATACTGGGAGTAATTCAGTGAAAACAGATCGCCATTTTGTTGAACCAGTAATAAGTTATTTCCACGTTTGCATAACCATGTCACATCACAATTTCAGATTAAAAAAAGAGGATGTTTACACAACAAATACAAACAAAGGATCATAATTTCATTTTATTTAGGATCTGTTAATCAGGGCCTTTGCAGAATTGTATTCGTTGGTTTAGTTTATGAAAAATACTTTTCACTTTATTTAGCCCAAAACGGGATAGTAGCCGTAACTTACCAGGGCATTGCATGCCCACCTTAAATCTCTTATTCTACAAAAAATATTGTCCATAAGGGTTCCACCTTTATTTGAAAAACAGGTAGGGAAAGTAATCATTTATATGTAGCTGTTCGAAACCATGGTTTCAAAAAATTCATAAAGATATTTTTTTTCCATATACATGTAGATTTATATTAAAATCCCCTGCTATTAGTATTTCATTATTTACCTTACTCAAACGTGGTTAGGGTCTTTTCATTTTTCATGAAATTCAGGTAGAGTATCACTTAAATTTCTGGGAGGCCTATAAATATTTCCAAGCGTTATGTTTTTAGTGAATCTGTCACCTGATATGTGAATAAATTGTCCTTCCCAAAATGGAGTATTTTTGCGAATATCCTTTCTTAATGTATTATCATACTTTTCATGTAAATACATTATTAACCACCTTTCTTACTACATGCACTACTTTGTACCAAACAATTATAATTTTCCAAATGTATTAATGATGTATACACTATTGTCTGTAATGTGACTTTCCAGTAGACAAATTGTACTTGCAAACTCGAAGCCTTTCTGTCTTAATTCTAGCACAAAAGCTGTAAGTCTATCAAATCTAGCCCTGATTGAATCCGTGTTACCACTTAATACTGTGTAGCAACTTTCTATATCGTCTACATATGTGGAGTGTTTTATTGTATTGATCACTTAATTTTCTTCATCCTGTTGGTCATCTTTTATTTGAAGTACATCTGGTTAAGAATGGATTTGTACACCACCATCCAAATTCTTCATTATCGACAGAAGTCATATTGTCCAGGATAATATGTAGTTACGGTAAATAGGAAATATTGTCGATGATCCTGGTGTGTTCAGATTAATAAACCATGTTTCGAATAATCTTTTAATAGTCCATTTTAATTCTGAATCTGCAGAGTATGAAACTCGAAGTTTAAACGAGAACATATAGGTGGTCATATTCACAACCTGACGATTTAATAAGTGATAGAAAGTCAGGCCTCCGCTATTATGGTCAATAAAATTGTGTAATACATTGAAATCACCTGTAAAATGAGGAAGTAAACCTTATCTGTCTTTGTTAGAGCTACAGAACAGCACACTAAAAGTAGACGTCATATTCTGCTATTGTTGGAAAAAAGCCTCGATTTCATAGACCAACGGAACTATTTGATCGCACCGGTCAGCAAAAGGTATGATTGAACGGTGAGGCGGTTCAAATGTCAACAAAGACCTTCCGGGTTTGCTAATCGATAAATATATTTTGAAAAATAAAACGCATTCAAGTTCGTATAGATAAATACAGACATCAACAGAGGGCGCTGAGCCGTTTGTACATTGAAGAATCGAGAGACTCTTTAGTGTTCAAAGTTATAGCCCTGGTTTTTAGAATTATATTTTTGCAAGGTTTTGTGGTGAGCAACTTGTGAATGGTCAGAGACATGACTGAGAATGAAAAACGGAAGAGAGCAGCGTCGGGAGGTGAGGAAAATGAAGAACTTTCTGATGACAGACTGTCAAGATTGAGCCATAACATATAAAGTATTTTGAATGGGAGTGCCGAGAGAAGCCAACACCCAGATGAAGGCCAAAAAATTATTCTTTGTACCAATCGGGATTTACACCAACAAATGATGGAAAAGATGGACAGCTAAGACGGAATTTTTAAAGGTAAAGTGCGTCCAGTTGTCACCAAACAAGTAGAGCAAGCTAAGAATTGAGTGAAAAGTTGGGTGAAAAGTCCAAACTGTTGGGGGAAAAAAGACTGACAAAATTAGAATCAGGTCAGGCAGGGAGCGTTGACCCGACCACTGGTAACAAAGAATTGAACTTTGTGGTTAGAAACCTACCCGAAGGTAACAATGTGATTATTTGTTGTATAATGTCTCTTATTTCTGTACATTCATATGTACAAGAGGGATTAACATAAGCCAGAGCCCTGTTTCCCAGTTGTTTGGAATAAAATATGTTTAAACCAAGGTAACAATAAAAATATCGAAAATAAAGTCAACGCACTGTTAGGAAAGGGATTGAAATTACGAAATGTCAAAATAGTCAATGCAGTAGAAAATCAGTCTTACAACAGACGGCCGGGTGTGGTAATTGCCAGGTGTCAAAGTATGGATGACAAGAGACAGATTATGTCAGCAAAAGCCAAATTTGCTGAAAGTCGGCAGTATGCCAATGTAATCATAAACCACGACAAAAGCAAGGAACAGAGGATCAATAAGGGCAATATCAGAATTCTGATGAACTGTATCCCGTCTGCCAGTGAAAAAAAAATGTTGTCAAAGGAGGGAGATTGGTAGAAAAACAATCTGACAGTGATAAGAACAGAGTGAACGGACAGAACAAGAACATAGATAAGATGGGAAGATCGTGAAAATCAATCAAGTGGATCGGATGATCCTACACGAAACAACGAAAGCCCTTGGCAGCCCTGGCGGTACAAAAACAATGATAAGCAAAGACAACGGTGACACAAATCGAATGATAGGAATCAAAGTAGGCGTTAGATTACTGCCGGGTTAGAATGCACGTGGTTGGTGCTCAAATGTAAACAGCGAAATTCATAAAATAAGGGTTATATGCATTAATTTTTCGGACTTGGACATCGCAGGTATTGCATACACGCATCTAATAGGCAATGAAGTGTAAAATGTGCCGGGATATAACTGGTTTGGCCGAAATAGACGCTTATTGCATCGAATAGGCCGCATAGGCTCTGGTTGTATCGGGTTTTTAATTAGAAACAAGTGCCTCCGGCTGTGCCCAAGTAACAAATTTAACTGAGGTCAAAAGAGGTAATGTGTAAAAGGGGAAAGAACATTCATTTCCAACAAATGTCCAAGTTCCCCAAGGCCTAACAAAAATATATGTGTGGTTCCGGTAAACTGACAGATCCTACTAAAAAGGCCCAACTCTAAAATTAATGGAACAAAAAAAAGTACTTTTAAGCCGCCATTCCCTAAAAAATACTGACCGACCCAGGCCAGTGCTACAAACTTAGTCAGAGACCCAAGTGGCCCAAAAAAGTCCGTGATTTTTCTCAGTGGCCCACAAGTGACCTACACGGCCCAAAGGGCCGAAGGCATGCTGGGGGGGGGGGGGGGGGGCATTCCCGCCCCCTCCCCCTACGAAATAATTTGAATTTGAGCATGCAAAATGGTGCATTCTGGAGAGTTTCGAGTATCATGCCTTCACATGGTTGACGAAATTACAACATTTAAGTCATTATTTTACTGACTTGGCTATTTTCCCTCAGATTGTACAAAAATTTGATGAAAATAAGTAAAAACTAAAATTTAGAAAAAACATCGCCATATTATCAATTGAGATAAGACATATTTTGTATTCCTAAATGCAAGGCTTTAGAGAATTTTTGCACACATATTATGTTTATTAATTTGGGGGAAAATTAACAGATACATTATCCCACAATTGGTAAGTTGTGTATTTTCTCTACAAAAGGAAGAAGAAAAATACATTAAGATAATAGCTATGGCGGAATGTACTTAACTTTTATCACTGAATGTTGATTGATAATATGTTATAGACCCATATGCCAGGATCGTGCAATATGATTGCTGAAAGCACACCAAACTATGATGCATGAAATGGGAGTACCAATTGCCTAGGGAATCTTGCCTTGGATTATTATTATTATAATGGTGGGCCACAGCATGAAAATAGCAGAAATGCAAGTATGAAATCGGAAAAATATTAAGTTACTCTGCACAGGTTTGTAGCTGAAATGCTTTAGTTATTTATGAATTAAAAGATTGATCTAACTTTTCAATAAATTGATATAAACACCAAAGCCCTATTTTTTATAACTCCAGGGACCTGCTATATATGTAAATTGTAGGTCCCTGATAACCCTAAGATTCTGAAACTATAAATATAAAAAGCGGTCCCTCTCCAGTATTCCCATCTCATGCATCAAGAATGATTTCACCTTAATTTTGAAAATGTTCTTACATTCAATCTCTTTGATATACCCTGGCAGGTAATGCATGGGAATAGGTATCACCATGGTGCAGCAGTACCTGCAATTACCGACCCCAGTCCCCACCTGGTCAAAACGACCAGATTATGGTGCTGTCCTTTTGCAGCAGCAAATTTACATTCCCTAAATCATCTTCTCAATAAACTTCTTCACATGAGAAACACTTATTTTGGATAAAATCTGTAGCATTTTTCAAGAACTGTGATGCAAAATTTTGCTACAATGCTCCAGTTGGACAGTCTTCCACCAGCTGCAACACTCGACCGACCAGCAAAATCACCCAACAAACAACCACCCATACAAAAACGGTCGTTCAAATCGACTGTACCCAAGTTGTAAGGTAAAGTTAACAAAAAAAGCTGGCCAACGTGTGCCGCTATTTTGCAGTAGAGTCAACTCAAACACAGCATTTTATTTCAACTTGTCTGGAAGGTTAACTTTGGCCGGGGAAGAAGTATAGCTGCTGCACAGAGCAACGATGGGTTGGGTAGCTGTATCTGGTATCACTGGGTTTTAGGTGTCCTTTCTCCGAGTTGCCAGAGCAAACGGTCGTCAACGTATTTTTCAAAGATGGCTTACAATCTTAACTTTAATCTGCCCGCTCCGTTGTGTCCAAAGCAGTTATCATCGTTAGTTATAAATACAAATGCAACACAAAAGCATGTATATACACATGTTGAGCTCCATTTTAAACATGGCGCAATGCATTGTGGGAAAGGAAAATCACCGTGAATTGTGGCCACATGTGTTCAGTACCGTTCCAGGTGTCCGTTCTCCGAGTTACCGGGGCAAACGGTTGTTAAAGTACTTTTAAAACATGACTTACTATCTTAACTTTAATCTGCCCGCTCGGTTGTGTCTCAAGCAGTTATCATCGTTAGTTACAAATCCATATGCGACATGGCACGCTCGAGCGCCATCTTGAGCATTGCACAATTAATGCATTGATTGCGGGATAGTCTCACAAAAGTACACTTGATTTGGATATCAAAGTGAGTTGCGACCACAGCATATATATCATTATTGATGCTTTGAAAAAATTGCAGAATACACACTTTTGGTTTCATTTATTATAACCCTCTTCCCACCCCCACTCGGCAAGATAGTCCCAATGCTCATTTACAAACTATTGGCATTGGGTGCGGAACTCAATATTTTCACAATGGCAGCCAAGTCGATTGGCTATTTTGAAGAGGTAGCATCCAAAATATATGTGTGATTAGTGTTAAGGGAAGGTGAATTTGTCGAATGAATGTAATGTACAATATATAATGGTACTTTTCCAGAGTGAGCATTACCTGAAATGTAAATGCAACGCCGCACAGTTACCAGATGTTGATAGCCGTGGCCCCAAAATTTGGATCACATACTGAAGGCCATGAATTAAGTGGAAGCACTAGTCGGACCTGCCAAGCCCTGCTGCCGAGTGAAAGTTGGAGCTTAGAGGAGAAGGTTGCCCCGATAGTGGATACAGGTCCGAAAGTACCAGCGGGTTTTTATATAAGTGGTAATAACATGTTTTTGCGATTTCAACATTTCAGTGAAAAAGAACGCAACAGAAGGAATCCCATGGGTTGAACTTAAGTAAAAACACTCGTACTATATACTTTAGAAGCCGGTGTGTGCTATTTATTTCTGGCAGAATCATCCCCACAAGTTGATGCACAGGACTTCTTCGAAACGCTCCTATCACGGGTGTATTCTTTTTCAAATGTAGATCACATTTACATACGTTGTGATTTTTTTTTATGTTTTTTTTTTTTTTTTTTTTTTTTAATTTTTGTTTTTTTTATTATTATTATTTTTTTTTCGTTTTGTGTTTATTTGGGAAATCCAATCAGTATACAGTCACTGTTTTTCATGGTGCCCATAAAATAAGTCCGTAAACATAATCTCAAAAGTAAAAACAAAAGATACAAAAACATGTATATATTTTAGATTCGATAAAATTATTGCTGTACAGCCAGTAATATCACAACAGATTTGCCATGTTCAGACAGTATCAGTATGAAACCTGTCTCAAAAGTGATTTGTTCGTCAAAGTACAATAAATTATAAAATCTCGTTTAAATCATACTTTACACATGACCTCCTAAAATTTACTACTGTATTGCAATCCTGTAAAAACCGTGGAAGATTGTTCCATGCAACACATGTACAGCCCCTGTATTTCAAAGAATTTTTGTGACAACGTGGAACATGTAAATGATATTTTGCAGATCTTGTTTTGTGGTGATGAATGGATGTTTTAAAATCAAAGAACTCGGACATTTAACAGTAGATTCGGATATAACTGTGACTTTATAAAAAGAGTTGACGAAGTCATGAGGCGGGAAGTTTTTGATACAACGGAAAAAACATATGGACAGTTTTTAAGTGAATTTTTATTGTCAGCAAATTGCTGCGTCCTGAATGGTCGAAACAACTTAATGCATGATTTCAATTCCTTTAATCACAGGCGGCAGTCTGTTGTCGACTATTTTATTACTTTTTATGAAGATCTAGAAAGCATGTCCGATTTCAAAATTACCTGACCAAGAACTTTATTCGCGAATGCTGGATGTGTCTCATACGCTGACCCGTTATATGCTTTGCCGGATCACGCTCTACTATAATGGGTAATTGACCTCATTAGCTTAGGACATAAACACAATGAAAAACACGAGCAGACCGAAAAAAACTCAAAAACAACACCAGTCAGATACGATGTGCGGGACATACCATAAGACTTTATGTCCGGCCACGGCACCCTGGAAGAAGTAGAGGGTGTAACTCAGATTATCGAAAATGAAATAGAATCACAAGCAGAAATGGATAAAATTTACTAAAAGTTTTGTGACGTGGTGATGAGTGAAATGGACACAAAGCTTCGAAAAAGAAATATACAAATTTAAGTCGGACTTTGTAATAAGAGACGAAGAATAAGAAACACTGGTGGACACATGAACTAACTGCGTTGTGGAATAACTTATGTGATGCAGTAGAGAGGTAGAGGAAAGCAACACCAGGAGATAAACAAAGACTAAAAGAAGGTACGAAAATATGTAAGCGTTATTTTTACAGGAAAGTCCAGTCAGCTAAGAGTAAACACTGGGTCGAACAACAACAAAAGCTGCTTGATACACATTCAAATGACTCTAGACAATTCTGTGAAAAGATAGGACAGATACGTGTTGGTGCAGAAAGAAGCAAGGATATACCAATGGAAGTTGTAGACGAGGACGGAACTGTCTGTAAAAGTCACAAGTAAGTCCTGAATAGGTGACCACAAGACTACTAGAGTCTCAAACCCGAAAGGACAGATACAGATCAAATTGACATGTTTCCAAGTGGCAAACTGAATAGAGACCAGGATAATTTCTTTATAAGTTCAGATACATTAAATCTATCGATTGAGAGATGAAATACTTAAGGCGATACAAAAAGCAAAAGTAGGAAAAGCACATGGCTTGGACGGAATCCCGCTCGAGGTGATGAAAAACACAGTACCGCTCGAGCTCTTGCATCCTCTCTTTAATATGTGCTTCAAGACAAGATAAGACAAGGTACCGGGATGCTGGCAGAGAGGGACCATACAACCAACACCAAAGAACAACACAACAGACATTCGTGTGCCCTGAAATACCAAGGGAATAACGCTGGCGCCAGTCATCACAAAATTATACACCTCGGTACTAAATCATAGAATGGAGAGATTTCAATGGAATAGTGGTGGGCGACCAAACGGTTTTCGCCGCAACCGCAATCGCATAGGTCATATACTGTCACTTACCAACATGATAGAAACTAGAAAGAAACAAGGGAAGGATACGTTTGCATGTTTTGTGGACTTTTCCAAAACATATGACCGCATTGATAGGCCGCTCCTATGCCCCACGCTACCGACATATGGAATCAGTGGCAGAATGTTTAATTCCTTGAAGTCATTGTATTCTGCAGTGGAGTGATGTGTGCGAATGGATTACAATCGAACTGGTTTCTCGTAAGTACTGGCCTAAAGCTGGGATGCAACATCTCACTTACTCTTTTCAATCTTTTCATTAATGACCTGACAGTCGAAATTCAGAAAACCAAGAAAGGTGTACAAGTTAGATATTACACGCTAAGCATTATCTTCTTTGTAGATGATATCATCCTAACTACGGAAAATGAAAATGATCTACAGAATAGTTTAGACATCCCTAATTGATGGTGTCAGTCATGAAGCATGAAAATAAATGCTGAAACGACCAAAATAATACACTTCAGAGGTCCTTCAAAACCATCGAGTAATGTCAGTTTCAGGTGCGGGATACAGTTCTTATCACAGTCTTACCCATATAAGTACCTGGGTTCGTGGCTAACTGAGCATCTACATGTTGTCCTGAATTACATGGCTAAAGTACTGGCAAAAGCTGCTCATAGGGCCGAAATCCAAAGCCTATGGTGAAATGCTGTACAAAGTGTCGACACACCTATATAGTCTATGTAAGTGCCTCCGGCTCTACCCAGGTAACAAATTAAAACTGATGTCAAAAGAGGTAATGTGTAAAAGGGGAAAGAACATCCATTTTAAACGTGTTTCAACAAATGCCCAAGTTACCAAAGGCCTAACAACAATATATGTGTGGTTCGGGTAACCTGACAGACCCTACTAAAAAGGCACGACCCTAAAATTAATGGAACAAAAAAAAGGTACATGTACTTTCAAGCTGCCCTTCCCTAATAAACATTGATAGACCCAGGCAAATACTAGAAACTTAAAAAGACCATCGCCATGTTATCAATGAAGATAAGACAATTTTCGTCTTTATACATTTAACTCTCTAGCGAATTTTTGCACACATATTATGTTTATTACTTCGGGAAAAATTAACAGATAAATTATCCTGCAATTAGTTAGTTGTGTGTTTTCTTTGCAAAAGCAAGAGGAAAAAATACATTAAGATAATCACTAGGCCTAAATGTACTGAACTTTTATCACTGAATGTTGATTGATTGATCGATTGATTGATCATTTGTCTGAAAATATTTTATTCACACAGATGCCAGCATTGTGCAATATAATTGGTGAAAGCACACCAAACTATGATGCATGATAGGGAGCACCAAACGCCTAGGGAATCTTGCCTTGGCTTATTTTCATGCAGGAGCACAACATGAAAAGAGCAAGTATGAAATCAGAAAAATATTAAGTTGATTTGCATAGGTTTGTAGCTGAAATGCTTTGATCACTTATGAATTAAAAGATAGATCTAAATTTTCAATAGATTAATATATAAATAAATAAGTATAAGCACAGAAGCCATAATTTTTATAACCCTACGATACTGAAATTATAAATATATAAAGAGGTCCCCCTCCAGTACTCTTATCTCATGGCAGTCATGCATCAAGAATGATTTACCGTATTTTTAAAAATGTTCTTACATTCACTCTCTTTGATATACCCTGGCAGGTTTTGCATGGTATAATCATGGTACAGTAGTACCTGCAATTACGGACCCCAGTCCCCACCTGGTCAAAACGACCAGTTTTCTTTTTCACGGGTGTTTTTGCAATGTTAAATGAACAGACGCGAACGACCACAGACACAGTCCTGTCCAACTGGAAATCTCTGTGACTGTCGCAGCAAATTTAGATTCCCTGGAGCATTTTCTCAAATTCTTCACATGAGAAACACTTATTTGGATAAATTCTATAGCATTTTTCAAGAACTATGATTCAAAATTTTGCTCCAATGCTGCAGTTGGACAGCCCCAGACCAGCTGAAACACGCAGCCAACGACCAGCAAAATCGCCCCACAAACGACCACCCGTAAGAAAGCTGTCGTTCTAATCAACGGTAACCAAGTTGCAAGTTAACAGAAAAGCTGGCCAGATAGCCGTTATTTTGTAGTAAAGTCAACTCAAACACAGCATTCTATTTCAGCTTGTCTAGACGGTTCAGCTGAGCCCGGGAAAAACCAAAGCTGCTGCACATAGCCACCGTGGTGCGGTATCGGTATCTAGTATTGCTAGGTTCCAGGTGTGTGTTCTCCGACTTACCAGGGGAAACAGTTGTCAACGTATTTTTAAAGATGATTTACTATTTTACCTTTACTCTGCCCACTCAGTTGTGCCTTAAGCAGTTTTCATCCGTCAGTTATAAATCCAAATGCAATAGGATACCACCGTGGCATGCATGCGCACATGGTGAGTGCTATTTATAAACATGGCGCAATGCATTGTCCGAAAGGAAAATCACAGTGAATCGTGGCCACGTGTTTTCAGCACATTTCCAGGTGTCCGCTCTCCGAGTTACCAGGGCAAACGGTCGTTAAAGTACTTTTAAAACATGACTTACTATTTTAACTTTAATCTGCCTGTTCGATTGGGTCTGAAGCAGTTATCATCGTTTATTACAAATCCAAATGTGACACGACGCCATGTGGTGGCAAGCTCCATTTTGAACATTGCGCAATTAATGCAATGATTGTGGGACAGTCTCATAAAAATACATTTGATTTGCATATCAAAATGAATCGCGGCCACAGCATATATCATAACATTATTGATGCTTTGAAATATTTGCAAAATATATACTTTTGGTTTCATATATTATTACCCTCTTCCCACCCCCACTGGGCAAGATCGTCCCAATGCCCATTTACAAACCATTGGCATTGGTTGCAAAATTGTCAATTTTCATATGGCTGCCAAGTCGATTGGATATTTTGAAGAGGTAGCAACTTAAATATATGTGTGATTAGTAATAAATGAAGGTTAATTTGTCGAATGAATGTAATGTACAATATATAATGGGACTTTTCCAGAGTGAGCAGTACCTGAAAATGTAAATACAAAGACAAACAGTTGCCAGTTGTAGGCCCCAGAATACGAGTTTTTATATCAGATAGTGAAGTTGCCCTGAGGCATTGTATTCAGGGTCAGCAATAGGCTGAGTGCCAAGCGCCCGGATGTGTCAAAGACGAAGCTTAGCTGCCTGGAGAAGGTTGCCCCGATAGTGGATACAGGTCCGAAAGTATCGCGGGTTGTTATATTAGTGATAATAAATCGCTTGTCATGCCAAGAATCACGTATGGTGCTGCCATCTGGGGCCAGAGAGACCATTCATGTAAAGCTCTATCCAAAACAGAGCCTGTCGCTTTTTCTGGGGAGTTGGTAAGAGAACCCCTAATGCGGCTGTTCAAGGCGACATGGGCTGGCCATTACAATGGAACCTAAAGTGGCGTTGTACAATCAAGCTTTGGTGCATGCACACATGTATGGAGCACACCAGAGTTCACTAGAAAATTTTCAAATGGGCTTGTGAGAACAAAAATAAGAGAAACTGGATATTCCTGAAAATTTCTTTTTTGAACAATACCACCCTCAACACTTGGCTGACCCATGTTCTCCCTTACAACGGAGGCTAGTGAAGGATGAAGTTGAGAGGTCAATCCAGGCCAAGTGTACAAACCAGTGCCAACAAACTTTCCTACGTGAATGCGCAGTACGTGATGAAGTTGGGTCAAACTTTGCGTTTATAGGATATGTAAAAGTGAATTTGAAACTGAACAATACGTAAAAACGTCTTTAACGTGAAAGCATAGTCGGATATTAGCTGTTTTCAGTTGTGGAGCGACTTCATTCAGAATGGAAACGGGACGTTATGGTGCTAACCGAATTCCAGTTCACCAACGTTTATGTCCTTACTGTGATGCAAGTGTTAAGGATATATACCATGTTATTTTCGATTGTGATACGTGTAATGATGGAAGAAAAAGTCTAATGCCTTATTTGAGAACCGTAGAGCCGAGTTTCACGCATTTTAATAGAGATGAGAAGTCGAAGTTTGTGTTTGGTAGCCTGCACTGTGAAGGAATAAGGACTCTGGCCAAAACCCTTAGTATCTGTTACGTTTGGACAAACGTCGAACTTTTCTCTTAAATATAATGTAAACATCCCCACCTACCCATGGAAATATTGTCTCTCACAGCCCTTTGTCTATATAGAGTGGCTGCTGTTTTACTTTTGAACTTGTTTTATGTTTTTATCTTTTTTCCCTGTAAAACTGCAGGTGAGACGTTAATAAAAGATTATATATATATATATATATATATATATATATATATATATATATATATATATATATATATATATATAACAAAGTCATTATGTTGTAGTAGAGTTTAATGTTTCAGAGCCTCCGTGGTCAGGATAAGATGTACTTTATCTTTTTAACATAGATGGATCTGCTTCTTGTCAACACGCTTGTGACGAGTCGTTTCTGTTTTGCCATACGTGCGTGATGATAAACTTGACCTTGTGATTTCGTTAGAAAATGTTTTTATGTCCTATTTTTCTTTAGTCAGTTCTTGTCGCATGTAGTTTGCGTTCATCTGAAACACTTTGGCATGTCACTTGTACTGGTCTTGTGGGTATTCCATCGTTAACACTTAGTCTATCCACTCGATAGGCAGAAAATTCACCAATCTTTATGTTTAGTCGTCTATGTTCTTGTTTACCATATGCATAGTTTACACTCCCTTTGGCGCAAAGAAAACCTATCTGGTGTGAAGAAAGTCTTTTTCAGAATCAGGTGGCTCTTTAGTTCTCTTCATTTCCTTGGATTTATGTGGGTTTTCTTCAGTTAAGAAGGAATAGTAGCAAAAACAAAAAAACGTAAAAGAGGATACTAAGTAACCGACATAATTAAATGCTTGGGTATCAATTATGTTTGCAGCCCTTATTTGTATAAGTGATTTCAAAACAAGTGCAAGTCACCGTGGTTCACCAGGTGGGTGGGGCGAGAGATTCCTAGAAGCATGTATTTTGTTTAGGTTTTCTGTAAACATCTCCACCTAAAGACTCATTTGGACTACCAGCCGACTCCTAGCCTGTGACCAATACTTGACAACGTTATATTTGAGATGCAAGTCACGTGAAAGCGCAAATACCGTAGTCCGTATGAGATCATAATTTCCCCCTCTCAACATTTCTGGCAGCACCTGTTCAAGGGCAACATGTGTCCAAAAACTTGATGCTGTAAGATCATGCAATTCCAGCAAAAATACAACTTTGAACTGTCAGTATGATACGATTTTTGCTGGGTTTTTTCCTTTGTTTTTTTTTTTTTAGCTCAGCTGACTTGCTAG
>OZ026625.1:50011429-50222683 GCA_964020975.1 Hermodice carunculata
CTTGTCCTTAGCCCAACTTCACAAAACTCCCATCCTCTTTAACTTTCAACAACAAGTCCAATGATGAAACCACTGTGTTAAAAATCAGAAGCCATGTGGCTCCAGAAAGATACGGAAAACATGCTTACAACTTTAGAAACATTAATAACCGTTCTTGAAAATTTCCAACTCGTTCTCCAAGGCTTAGACCGACAGAGCGTTTTTGCCTCCCGACGAATTAATTAAACAACATGAATATTGTTTCTCTTAAGAAGCAGGTAAGATGTCATAAAATGTAGTGACCTAAATATATGACGAAGGTAGAGCGTAAGCGTGGAGATTATGTTCGGTTTGTGGTACCATATTATTTAATCTCTCTTTTAGGATAGTGTGGTGGTCCTGATAAGGTCATTTTTTTTTTTTTTTTTTTTGATAATTCTTTATTTCATTTTTTTACACTATACAAGTAATACATGGTATTGACAATTAAATTAAACATACATACATGTAATAAAGTAACTGAATATAATTTACTTCGAGTCAGGAACATTTCAAAATTGTTCTTACAAATTATATCAAACTATTACAAATGACTGACCACCTTTTAACAAACAAATCATATTTCCCTTGACAGTACAAAACTTGTTGCTCTACTGATATTTTGAGCTTCAAATATGAAAGAAAACCATCAAATGACACCTGTCGTTTGTTACATAATTGTTGGTGAATAAAATATTTGGCTTGTAGAATACAATTATTTAGGGAATAGTTACCTTTAGTCAAATAAGAACCTAGAATAATGAATTCAGCAGATAAATTTATAATGTTATCAGGATACAATGTGTTCCACCATTCTTCAACTTCATTCCAGAATAATTAAATATCATGACATTCCCAAAATCTATGTAAAATTGTATCTTTTTCTAAACAATTGTCACATATTTCTGATTCTACAAGTTGCATTTTGAATAATCTTGCTTTATGGACTACAAATTTATGTAGAATTGCAAATTGAAAGGCTTGTATTTTACTTTCCATGGTACATTTGAAAGATAAAGTAAATATTTTAGGCCAGTTATTTTCAGCTATATTAAACATGGGTGTCCAAGTTTCTAAACAAGTAGGATAATCAGATATTTCATTATTAACAATGCACCAATAAATTTCCTTACAAGTAATGTCAGATATGAATTTTAGTTTACCATTTAGTCTGAATCTAGGTATTAAAGATGGTTCAAATGTCCTTATGACTTTACTACATAGGAACTGTTTCCAATGTCCAGGAATTGATAATCTAAGTGATAAATACTCCAAGAAATTAATCCTGATACTAAATTTTCTTTCTAAAACTTCTTGATCCAAAAATACGCCATTCACACCAACAATGTCATTAATGAATTTAACACCTTTCAAATACCAATGTTTATGAAATACAGTTTTTTTGTCAATAGTGATAAAAGGATTAAACCATAAAAATTCATTACGAACTTCTTTTACGGATTTTGGATGAAAATAATTTTGAAATGATTTCCAAGTATCTATCAATTCTTTGTAAAATAAAGGACAATCTAAATTCTTAAAATCAAAATCACATCTGCTCAGAAATAAATCTTCTATCTTAATAAAAGGTATAAATTCTTGAAATACTGATATCCACTTAGCGTCACTGAAACCATGCAACCTTCTAACCCAACTCAATTTTAGAGAATATACCTGAGTCTTAAAATGTATAACTTTCAATCCTCCTTTGTCCAAATTCTGATGCATAACAGAGTTCTTTACTTTTGTAGTTGACTTATTCCATACAAAATCATATATCATAGATTGAACATCTTTAATGAAATTATCTTCAATGAATATCAGTGAAGCAGGATACATAAGTTTGGAGATTGCAAGATTTTTAACAACTACATTTTTACCTATTAAAGACAAGTCACGCATTCTCCATACTTTTAAAACTTCTTTAAAAGCATGTAATTTCACCTCAAAATTAAGTTTACTCATTTCTAATTCATTTTCGGCAAACGTGATGCCTTAAGTATGAAAATTGCCTTCTTCCCAGAAAACTGGGAGATCCCAACCTTGTGAAAACTTTGTTGCTCCAAGCCAAAACACTGCAGTTTTCTCTATATTACATTTTAAACCTGAACATATCTTGAAATCTTCAAAATCATTAAACAGCATTTTTACAGATTCTCTGTCTGCAACAAAACAAGTGGTGTCATCTGCCAACTGACTTATTTTAACAACTTTTTCACCAAAAATTAAACCTGTAATATCTTCCTTTGACCTAATCAGTTCTGCTAAGGGTTCTACTGCTAAAACAAATAAAAAGGGGGCGAGAGGGCAACCCTGTCTTACACCACGGGATAAATGAAAGAACTCTGATGCATAACCATTATTAATGACACAACTACTGACTTCTGAGTAAATTATCTGAATCCACTTTCTAAAGTATGTACCAAAATTAAACGATAATAATACTTTATCTATGTAACTCCATTCTATAGTATCAAAAGCTTTTTCAAAGTCAACTAAAAGTAAGAGTCCAGTTAAATTTCGATCCTTATAATACTGTATTATATCAGAAATTAATCTGATGTTTTCCCCAATGTATCTTCCTTTAGCATATCCAGTCTGATCTTCACTAATCAAAATAGGCAGAAATGTCTGTAATCGTAGGGCTAGAACTTTAGCTAAAATTTTATAGTCTATATTTAATATTGAAAGAGGTCGCCAATTTTTCAAATATATTTGAGGTTTACCTTTCTTTGGTATTAATGAAATTACTCCTCTACGTTGATCTATTGATAACTTACCATATTGAAATGCATAATTCAAACTTTCAAAAACTAATTTCTTTATGTCTGGCCAGAAAAATTTATAAAACTCAGCAGTAAAACCATCAACACCTGGACTTTTTCCATTTTTAAACAATTTCAAGGCATTACCGCATTCTTCTATGGTCAATAAATTTTCACTACAATGTTTTTGTTCTTCTGTCAATTTTGTTAAATTAGGATTTTCTAAAAATTGTTGAACTTTTTCATCATCACTCAATATTTCCCACTGTAAATTGCAAGAGGTATATAATTTCTCATAAAATCTTCTCTCTTCAGTCAAAATTTCTTTGGGGTCTGTAATTTCTACATCATTCACTGATAAATTTGTAATACACTTATTTTTGAAATTTCTTTTTTCTAAACCTAAAAAATATTTATTACTTTTTTCCCCAAGTTCCATCCATCTTGCCCGGGATCGTAGCATAACACCTTTAGTTTGTTTGTCATTTATTTCATTCAACTCTTTTTCTATTTCTCTTAATCTACCTTCTTCATTTTCACTTAATATTGGATTTCTGCATATATTCTCTAACTCTCTACGTAAATTTTGCTCTTGTTGTCTTTGAGTTCTGGCTTTTAATTTTGAAAATTTTATTGACATTCCTCTAATTTCACTCTTTACTGTGTCCCAAATGAGACCTTTATTTTCTAAATCTTTATATTTTACTTTGCATACTTGTATCAAATCTTTAACTTTTCCAACATATTCTTCATCCTTTAACAGAGTAGAGTTAAATTTCCAGAAACCAGGTCCTCTTTTTTCAAAAAGATTTCCTTGGATTTGTAAAGATATAAGGCTATGATCTGTCTTTATAGATGGACGAATTCTATCATCAGTAACATTTGGAAATAAGAAAGAGGAGATTAACCAAAAATCCAATCTGCATTGTATTAAAGGGTTACGTTGCTGCCATGTAAAAACAAAATCGTCTGGATTTCTTGATCGCCAAACATCAATCAAATCTAGTTCTTCTATCAACAAATTATGAATACTGTGTGCATATTTAGAAATAGGTGATATGTTTCCCCCCCCCCTTTTATCTTTCAAATCTAATATTGTATTAAAATCTCCCCCAATAATAATGTTTTCTCCAGAAAATTCAACTATTTTTTCATACAGTGACTCCAAAAAGGTTAATTGTTCTTTTTCATAATTTTTTGTGGCTGCATAAATATTTACCAAAATGAACCTGGTACTATCTATAACAATATCTAAAATTAAGTATCTTCCATTTGAATCTGCAATCTCCTGTTGTATTGAGTAATCTAAATTGTTTGGAAGTAAAATGGTAACTCCTCGACTATTGCTTGTTCCATGAGAAAAAATTATATTTCCGCCCCATTCACTTCTCCATATTTTTTCACTGTCTATGGTGATATGCGATTCCTGTAAAAAACATATGCCTGCATGAAATTTACGTAACCAATGAAATATAGCCCTACGCTTAAAAGTGTCGCCTAAACCTCTCACATTTAGTGAAGATAAATGAAAGTTAAATGCCATGCACTCTAGAAATCAAAATGCACATATATGTAACCGATGATGTATATTTGGCCGTAAAAGACCAACATGGGTTTTAGCAGTATTAGCAAAATACCGGTAAGTGTAATTTAGGTCAATCACATGACAAATCCACAAGATTATGAAATCTATGAAAATAGTACAATATACAAATAGTGTGAGCAATACCTGACTCAATGTTTCAATACACAGAGTCATAATCAATAATGTTTTACTCAGTACATTAAAAGAAATCAACATATGCCTTTCAGTCAATACCAACTTTGAAACTGTATCATACACAACATTCAAATAGAAAAGAAAGTCAAAAGCAAAAAAATTGAAAACCATGCTTACTAATATTGTAAGGCAGAGAAAACTGAACATTTTCAAACACCCTCTTGGTTGGAGTATGATGGTAACTAGTCAGGAGAGTGAGGAAGCTAGGAAGAAAAATGGCGAATATTTACTTTAGAATTGTCATATACTAAGTGACCTAATGGTCTTTTAATTCATAATGCTTAAGTTAATTCAGAACAAGAACTGTATATCTTTTTGTTCTTTTGGCTACACAATATTAATGTCAATTGGAAGGGAGGAAGAAGAAAAAAAAGGATAAAGCTCTTTAGAAGGCAGTGAGGAAGAAGCGTGGCAGAATCCCACCCAGACCAGTTCAGACCCCAAAGCCAACTGTACTCCCCACTGCGGCACGAAGCACTGGCCACCTCACTGACTCTGCCACCGCCAGAGTGGTGACTGCACTAGGGAGCCCGGGCGGGGGTATCTGCCGCCGGTCAGTGAGTGCCACTCTCTAACTGCCCTATGTCAATTTAACAACTATCAATGAATTTACTTTCAATTAATCATTATTTCCCATCCATACCCCCTTTGCACTTTTTTCCTTAATTCCATATTTCATGCTATAAATTACTGATAAGTCAGCCTGAACTAGGTTTCTCTCAAAAATTCCTTCCTCGCTCTCCAGGGTTGTGTTAACCTGTGTAACTAAGAAATCCTAAGTTCCTCTCTCAGGGAACTGATACAAGTACATGTTGAAATGCTGACCACTAATTCATCTGATGCATGCATCTGCAAGATGTAGCTTTCGTATTCCTAGCAATATAGGCCATTATTAGTATAAGATGCTACATAATAAACTGAAAGTTTAATAAACTGTTTAATTTATAGGTGACTATTTCCACATTATAATAACATTATCAAGTACCTTTACATAATAAGTAACATATACTTGAGGACGTAAGTGTAAATTTGAGTTAATCAACATGAAGAAACTGATATATCAGATTGCAAATGGCAGGATTCATATCTCAGCCCAATAAAACGACTGAAATCTATTGCAGTGAGATACTCCAGTATGATGTTTCAGTACATATCTGGCAAATTATTGAAGAAAAAAAATAATAACCATGACCATGGTAATGGTTATGTATAATTTCAGACAGAAAAAGAGACAGTACATGTGTATTTACATTTTAGAATAAGAATGAATAAGTTGAAGTCTTACTGATATATATCATGTATCATATAAGTACATGTATACAGACTCCTACATGTACCGGGTAAGTGCCAATCAAACAGATCTCAGCTCTGCAGTTCACTTTTAAACAATGTATTTATCATATTGTATATCATATTTAATCAATAGAAAATAAGTTCAAAAGAAATCATATATACTATTCGATCAATTCTCAGGGTCTACAGTTAACAAGTCATCATGGTCATTGTCACAAATATTCTAATAGAAATAGGAAAAATCATGCATACTCATCAGTCAGATCACAGGATCCATCCTTAACATAAATGATCTATATATGACTGAATCAAAAGATTACATGTTCTAGTTATCATATATATATACATATTACTTTAACATATCCCATCATACCATATATCATATCATGTATGATATCATAGATCATATCACGTCACACCATATGACATCATATCATATCACATCATACCATATCATATATATCTTATCATATCATAAAATACCACATCACATCATATCCCGTCATATCATATCCTACCACACCATATTGTATCATATCATTCCATATCATGTGTACAGGAATACTGTAAAGGCTATTCACCAAGATCACAGGATCTGTAGTTCAAAGTTCACTCAGATAGAAAAGATGTCAGTAACAACATCTCCATTAAAGTGTGCTAAGTGGTTATATCTAATATATAGTGTTCTCACGTTGTTGGCTCCACTGAACAAAGTTAGTTGCAATAGAAGATTAGGGAACCAAACGGCAAGGCTATATGCATTAATGTTCCATATTACATATGTCCTATGGAGTGGCATCCATCTGGGATGCATGGGTGTCAAGTCCATGGGCGATGTCACTAGTGTTTACCTATTCATTCTGTCCTTGTGAGAAGGCACTCCTGTCACTTCTATTATGATGGCTGCTCATGATGTCACTCAAACTTTGCCCGTATCTCACGCGATACACCCTGTCGTTGTGATCTTTCGCAAATATTTTCCCGTTCCAGGACCAGGCATCCTTAATTCTGCTGTCATTTCTGACCCTGTTGTACACCAAGTAAAGATCTTTACATAGATCATCATTGATGAATATCCTGGTGTTTTTCAATGCACGTCTCTTCTTCATGACTTGCATCTTCACAGAGCCGCTTCGAAATCTTACAATGATAGGGTTAGGCTTACTCCCTGCCCCATGTGGCCTGGGTCCAATACCAATTCTGTGTGCTACCGCAATATCAGAATCATCAAGCTGTAGTTGGAGTTTATCTCTAATCAACTGGGAGACAGTTGCATTGCAGTCTTCATTTGGAGGTTCTGTCACTCCCTCTATGCGAACATTACATTTCCTAGAGTACTGCTCGTTTTCCACAGCATGCTGTTTCACTGACAACAGATCCTGGCGTAATTTCACATTTTCTGATTCCAGTGACTTGATTCTGGCCTGTAGATCACTTACACTCTCCTGGACTGCTTTTTTAACCTCATCTTTTATAGTTTGTTTCATTTGTTCTAGAAAACTAGTCTTGAAGTTCTCAAACATACTCTCCACTGAATCTTTCAGAACTTCCATTGTCATGTTGGAACAGCTGTCAGTGATTTTCCCTTCTATGAGGTCAACAAGGTCAGTTGACTGTTCTTGATCCAGGTCAAAATGACCTTCACTATCGCTTTCTGATATGCTCAAAATTTGCTTGGCTCTCTTTAGATCAACCTGTGGTGAAACAGAGGAGCTACTTGAAGTGGAACTTCTGTTTCTTTTTCTTTTAGATTCTCCAGATGCTTGCATTAGTATCAGTTCTAGACAGCAACATGAATCCTATTGTACCTTTGAATGTCCACTGTGTACATGGTCATGCTGTATGCACAAGTGTTGGGTGTAATACACAATATGGCTGTACTCACTACTCCAATAAGCCTGGGTGCTGGTTGTGGCCTCTAATATCCAGACATGATTTCCAGGCAATTGGTGCCCAAAAATGCACACAAAGGAACCACCAATTACTAATTTCTTGAAAGAGAGAAAAAATTCCCCTCAGCAATAACTTGAAGCTAGAGAAAATGAAGTCTGAGTTGGAGCACTCTTGAGGCACCTTCCAGCTTGTAGAATGACCTTGACCCCTCTCTGATAAGGTCATTTTGTATTTGCTTGAATGCTTGTTCTCTGTGGATTAGTAGCGATGGTGCCCGCCACGTTTCTGCAGGTAGACTTCTACTTTCCTTATCAGCATACTATGGACCAGTTTGGCAATCTGTGCTGGTGGGATGAGATTTCACTGTTCATAGAGGAGCTGTGACAGAATGTGAAGCGTGGCTGGATGATCGCTGTACTGGTCCTTATTCGGCAACCCAACACATCTCAATGTGCAATGGTCTGGAGAGAATGCACTCCAAGGCAGAATCTGCACGAAGCCCCCTGTGAATCCCAATGCCAAACACAATTATCACCAAATCCTAAACTTTATCCCATTTCACGGAGAATCTTTATGCATGTGTGCCCACACAGACATTCTGTTTTTCCTAGAGTTCTTTCTTTCTTTCTTCTTTATTACCAAATTTTTGTTTGCCAGTTTTCTCGAATACTATTACACTCATAAACTTCAAACTTGACATAGTTATAGGTATATACATGAATTTGATTTGTGCTTTAAAATAAAGAGGACAAATACGTTGAAGATTATGCAAATTAGGGGCATTTCAAAATTTAAATCTTGAATATCTCCAAACCTATCATACATACAGCAAACCAACGTATGTGAACTCTAAAGGGCAAAGGTCATGGTCATTTGGACATTAAAATTTTCATCCAGCCATAACTCGGTCAATTACATCCAATTTTAACATGTTGGACCCAAATTGTAGATATTGCAACACTGCATATTTTTGTAATTTATATGTAATCTTTAAAGGTCAAATGTTAAGGTCATTCGGACCTTTGAAATATTCATCAAACCATCATTTGGCCACTTTTCATCCAATTTTTATCATATTGGGCTCAAATTGTAGATATTGTGACACTGCACATTTTTCTAATTTACATGTGACATGTAAAGGTCAAAAGTCAAGGTCATTTGGACCTTGGGAATTTTCATCCAGCCATAACTCTGTCCATTTTCATCCAATTTTAACCATGTTGGACCCAAATTATAGGTATTGCAACTTGCATTTATTGTAATTTACATGTAGCCTCTAGAGATCAAAGGTCAAGGTCATTTGGACCTTTGAAATTTTCATCCAGCCATAACTTGGTCAATTTGCATCCAATTTTAGTCACGTCGAGCTCAAATTGTAGGTGTTACAACACTGCACATTTTTGTAATTCACATGTGACCTCTAAAGGACAAAGGTCAAGGTGATTTGGCCCTTTGAAATTTTCATCTAGGCATATATTTAATGGAATGTGAAATTCCAAAGGACAAAAGCTGTAGCATGTAATATTACCAACCTTTGGAAGCACACAGACAGATTTGCTTTGACGCAAATCTTCTTTTCTAGGTTGTAATGCACTCGATCAAGCATCGACTGGTGTTCCTCAACGACATTCCGGATGTTTAAAATTGCCGTCGTGCCTCCCAATCCATATACAACATCACATCTCTCTCTCTCTCTCTCTCTCTCTCTCTCTCTCTCTCTCTCTCTCTCTCTCTCTCTCTCTCTCTCTCTCTCTCTCTCTCTCTCTCTCTCTCTCTCTCTCTCTCTCTCTCTCTCTCTCTCTCTCTCTCTCTCTCTCTCTCTAGTATAATTATAGCACTCCTCGCGCAGGATAAAGTTGCCCACACCTGCTGATATGATCAATCAAAGTGTAGCTGCAAACCACGGGAACTATTGCCGCCAAGACATCATACCTGTCACAACATTTTATTTAAGAGACCAAACCGCCCCCAATTCTGTGTCGAATACATCTAATCCCAATTGTGTTTGCTTCTCTAAAATGATGCTGACGCAAAGGCTGGAATATTCTACTCTCATGTCGGTGTTTTACCACAGCGCCAGGAACAATTGCAAGCCACAAACACTTTGGTGTGTGTTTACTACGAATGCTCGTCAGGAAACACGCGAATTGAATAACAACAGCCTGAAGCCACGCTGGTTCTGGCATGTCATATTTCGTTTCATCAAAATTCGTCGTCGAAAGTTACTCTTTCTCAAAAGACCAATTCGCAGGATCCTTTTGGCTTGGTGATCTGAAACGTTGGCTTCCGTACTTAAAATTTTAGCGAGTTTCCTTGGTTTGTGTTGACATGAGATAATGACTCTTTAGACACGCGCTCGACAAAGCTTCCCTGTGCACTGAGTTTATTGGGGTAGCTGAGAAACAGTCTGCATGCGGCAGCACACCAAGTTGACAGGCACCAATTTTACCAAATTTGTCTTTCTGCAATGGCTTTTCTTTTTCTCTTTGTTCTTGTTTTTGTTTTCTCTAGTGGACCAGCTGATTTCATCGAGACAAAAATAGTTTTGTTTTCTACGTACAGGCAAGTGTTTGCATAAATTACCACCACTTGTGAATGTCTGTATCATGTAAAAACCTCGGAGCTTAAGCCTGGCAGGAATAACCTTGGCACGCATTGGCGAGTGGAACCATAAGTGCAAGATAAGGTATCAGTCAATATAATGCATTAAATGGGGAACTATGTATATCAAGTTATACACGTGAACAGGATTATGACAACAAATACAGCCATTGTTATAAGTGTTGCCTATATGATATTGCCAGGGTTTTATAATGATTTTGAAACCAAATATGAGAAATATAGCGTTCTACCGGAAAAAAAACAGAACATCACCAACAAAGAAAATAAGACATGTTTGTAAAACATAGATCCCCCCCCCCCCCCATTGTGTTCGCCTTGATTACCCAGTTGATAGTTCTAAATTGGAGCACTTATGACCTTGGGAAGTGGATGTAAGTCATCAATTTGCAAATAAATAGGTATAACCATTCCTGCATTATTACCAAGAAACTATTTTCATTGAAAAGCGCACCTATCCAAAGTTCACTAAATTGCTGTGTGTGGTGACCTAGAGAATTAGGTCAACGTCATATATGTTCTAACTTTACCAAGCCCTTATAGAGGACTGTTATCATGTACAATATTGATATCCTAGGTAAAATTCTGAGTAAGGATGCAGAAATCAAATTCACAAAAGTGGCCTTGTAACCTTGGAAATAAGGTCAAGGTATTCCTACCTGGAATTTGATCTTGCCCTTATAAAAGACTATAAACATGCGCAATATGAAAGCTCTAACTCAAGAACGTCTGCAGCTGTTGAACGAAATTAATCAATGTGGTTCTAAGACCCTGGGAATTGACCTAAGGACACCTATTAAAGGATATATTCTTTTTCAATATAAAAACCCTAAGTCAAAAACGTCTTTAAGTGTCATGCGGAAACCAAGCTCACTAAAAGGACTCTGTGTGGTGACCTTGAGAATTTGGTCAAGGTCATCCATCTTCTACGTTGACAAAGCCCTAATAGAGGACTGTAATCATGTGCAAATATTGAAGGCCTCAGTTATATTAGTTAGAATACAAAAACCAAATTTGCCACCTTGTAAACCTTGGAAATTGGGTCAAGGTCATCCATCTCCAAACCTGACTGAGCCCTGGATAAGGAATATCATCCTGTGCAATATACAGGTCAATAAAGTCATTAGAAAGTACTATAATATGCATTCTGTTTGGCAGATTACTTATAACCGAAAGAGTGCCTATAACCGGAAGAATACCTATCACCGGAAGTACCGATACACTGTTAACTATTGTGGGCTAAGCTACTTCCCGGATAACGATGGCGTCGTCTGCTGTTGGCGAGACTGCTGAATCTCTGCTGGATCATTTGACATCTGATGTGGCACAGCTTATTAAAGTAGACCTTAACAAACATGCGATAAACAGATCATAACATGGTTTATTGTCGATACGAAGAATATCGCGCTGGGTACCATATAGCAGAACTCGTTCACTTCGCTCACTCGTTCTGCATATATGGCAGCCAGTGCTCATTGATATTTTTCATATCGACAACAAACCATACTATAATCTATACATAGGGGCTACAGCTTTTTTTAACTCAGTAAATGATTTCACATATCTAAAGGCCCAGTCACACTAGAGCTAGGACCAGCTGTGAATTAAGTGACTGGTCTTCTGTTTTCCGTGATCCTGGCGATCAACTGAGACTTTTTGACAAAAAAAGTTGCTGTCAAATTGTTCAGAGAGGTCTACAATAGTCGTGCGACCAATCATGCTCAATCTGACGATTTTCGTAAGACCACCAATGCCTTCTAAAGACTAGTCGCACGACCATTGAAGACTTAGCCTACGACCAAGTAAATATAATATAAGACTGTCAGAGACTTGAAAAGATTACAAGCAACCGTCGTGCGATGATTACTCGACCAGCAAAGACCCCTTAGAGACCAGGTGCAGGGCTTATAGACGATGGTCAATCAAGACGCAGAGCAGTGTGCACCTATGTAGTGGTAGGCATGACGGGGATTGGCTCACCAAGAATGTTAGTTTTTACTCTGTTACAAATTGAAAGGCAACAAGCAGAGGATGCACTAGCTTTGGCCATGTTGGTACGTCAAAGAAGGAGGAGAAGACAGAGAAAACTGCATCAGTTTTGAGTGCGCCCTTGGATCACCAGAAGAGCTCAATATAGGGACTATGATAATCTCATGGCAGAGTTGCAAAGAGAAGCACAGGGCGATTTCATCAATTATATGAGAATGGAGCCTGCTAAGTCTCATAAACACCTCAACGAGATTCAGACGGCCACTGCCCTCCCCCCCCCCCCCCCCCCCCGACTGAAACTTGCCATAACCTTGAGGCACTTTGCTACTGGAGATAGCTATACCACAGCCTCAGCTTTTCCTTCAGAGTACCTCACAACACGATATCCTTGTTCGTAAGACCCCCCACACACTAACGCGATAGTGCGACGCGATTTTGATGCGATGTCGCGTGGAACGAAACGGCAATCGCATGAAAAATCTCCTCATCGCATAGGCCCTGAGATAACCATCGCGAACTGCCCACATCACTGAGATTGCGATCGTGCGAGAGATTATCTCCAATAGCCCACACCAGTGCGCGCGATTTTCGCCAATAGCCGAGATTGAATGCAGTCCACCACAATGTAGGCCTATTTGTATAGCAAATGAAACAAGGTGGTTTTGCAACTGTATGAATACAGTGACATCTGTTGGTGACCCACTATAATTGTGTATGCGACCTATTTACACGGTCTTTAAAGATGGCGCAACATATTGCAGTGTTAACGTCCTAAACGGGCCTGCTGATCATGTATAAATTATATCTTATATTAGAAACTTCTGGACCGCCTTGGCCTTTTTAGGCCTACGTGCAGCCTTTTTTGGTGGCACACCAGCTTGTCCAGAGTTGACCACAACAGTACGGGTCCCCTTAAGGGTGCACTAAAGAATTAATGCGCGAAGTTTTAGGGTCCGAGTAATTGCCACTGAAAAGTGAGCATGGTACATGCATTCAGTGATCTCCAGCAGATGTTATTTCAGAGGAAGACCAATATTGTGTGTGTAATTAAGACCGACAGTATTTTTTTCTGTCAGATGCATAAGTTTTTTTAACTGAACCCTCCATCAGGTGAAATGTATTAATACATAAAATATATGGTTCTGTGTTGTCAATTTGTCTTTAATTCGTCTGGTGACCACCAGGTGTCATCTTTGTACAGCCATAAAAAAAATTTCCGCCGAAAGCTTTTTTGAAAATTGATCAAAAATTGACTACTTCAATCCTGTACTTTTATTGCAATATTTTGTTTTTCCTGTAATTATCACTGAAAAAATGTTATGGGCCTGTAAATACAGCAAGATTAACAAAGAAATGTATAGGCTTTCTAATTCTTTAGTGCACCCTTAAACAATGTGTCGGAGGCATGTTTTGCGAAAGTGACAGGCCGGGAAGTTCATGTAGCGACATCTGTGGGTCAGAATTTTAAACAGCTGCTAGACGACCAAAGCGCTATCTTTGGCAAAAAGCGGAAACCAAAAAACATCGCGTCATTGCACTCCTTGGTGTGGGCCACTGGAGATCGGTATGAGATAAGCGGCGATGAAGCGCGATGATGCAATGATTTATTGCAGTCCTAAAACCATCGCATGGCTATGAGATGCTGTTGCGATCATGAGGAGATGGAAAAAAAAATGTCTTCATCGCACGCATATGGCCCAGACCAGCGGGCGAGATGCTGCGATTTTTTTTTTGACCCGCGATTGGGATGCGACGATAAATCGCATAATGTCGCTCCTTAGTGTGTGGGGACCCTAAATTAGGGAGGTGTCTGAAGCTAGAGTCTAAGTGATTGCATATGGTTGCAAGTGGTCTCTTGAATGTCGTGCGACTATCCCAAGACATTCGCCAACGCGTATTGCATAAGGGTCCCCACACACTAAGGAGCGAGATTACGCGATTTATCGTCGCATCCCAATCGCGGGTCAAAAAAAAAATCGCATCATCTCGCCCGCTGGTCTGGGCCATATGCGTGCGATGAAGAGATTTTTTTTTTCCATCTCCTCATGATCGCAACAGCATCTCATAGCCATGCGATGGTTTTAGGCCTGCAATAAATCATCGCATCATCGCGCTTCATCGCCGCTTATCTCATACCGATCTCCAGTGGCCCACACCAAGGAGTGCGATGACGCAATGTTTTTTAGTTTCCGCTTTTTGCCAAAGATGGCGCTTTGGTCGTCTAGCACCTGTTTAAAATTCTGACCCACAGATGTCGCTACATGAACTTCCCGGCCTGTCACTTTCGCAAAACGTGCCTCCGACACATTGTTTACAGGGACCCGTACTGTTGTGGTCAACTCTGGACAAGCTGGTATGCCACCCAAAAAGGCTGCACGTAGGCCTAAAAAGGCCAAGACGGTCCAAAGGATTCGGAGGGCTGGAAATAGTAAAACACCTGTGAAATCTAGGCCGCAGAAGAATAGTGGGAGTGGTTCTGAGACTGAATCTGAGCCAGGGAGAGCATCTCCGCTTACTAAGACGCCGGGAAAATTCCGAAAACTGCAGGACACGCATGGTCATGGTAACAAGCAGAAAAATCTACGAAAACATGGACAGATATAAAGGCCTTATCATGTTTTAAAATCATTGAAAACAATTGTCTGTGTGTTTATTTCCATAATCAGGCAAATTGGTTTATTAAACCAAAGTTCTTTGATGACTAAGTTTTAGTAACGTATTCTGGTGAAAAACAACGTGTAGAATTCATTTTTACTTTATTGTTAGCCATGCCCTATTTTTTAATTAAGGATGCACATACAAGCACTAAAATGGGAGTACCATTCGTATGACATATTTTCAATCCGTGAAAAGTATATAATATTATTTTGACCAGAACTTGGTCAGTTATCTTGAAAGGGATAGCTGGCCCATTGTTTAATGATGATACTAACAAAAGATATTGAATGTCGACCCCCAGTGCCCCACCCCTGCCATGATTATTAATGAAACTTACAGTCAAGAATTCTTTGTAGAGACAAACATGGTGGTTCTTTGCTGCTCAGGGTCGTCACGCCTTCGCAGCCATTCATGCATCCAAATTCTCTTAGCTCTTCTCTTCTTCCTTAGCTTGGCATTTAATTTATACATGATCAGCAGGCCCATATAGGACGTTGACACTGCAATTTGTTGCGCCATCTTTAAAGACCGTGTAAATAGGTCGCATACACAATTATAGTGGGTCACCAACAGATGTCACTGTATTCATACAGTTGGAAAACCACCTTGTTTCATTTGCTATACACATAGGCCTACGTTGTGGTGGACTGCATTCAATCTCGGCTATTGGCGAAAATCGCACGCACTGGTGTGGGCTTTTGGAGATAATCTCTCGCACGATCGCAATCTCAGTGATGTGGGCAGTTCGCGATGGTTATCTCAGGGCGTATGCGATGAGGAGATTTTTCATGCGATCGCCGTTACGTTCCACGCGACATCGCGTCGCACTATCGCGTTAGTGTGTGTGGGGTCTAAAGCCGGTTATACACTGTACGATTTTGCCTCCGATTTAAGCTCATTTGCTGCGATACGCCGATTGTGGCAAATTGTAGCAAATCATAACAAATTGTATCTATCTGTCGTATAGTGTATATAGTTCTGTGATACGATTATCTGCGATCTGTCGTATCGCAACAAATCGCGTTTTGTCGTAGAAGTTTGAACATGTTCGAAATTCAAGATGGCCGCAAAAAACGTATCGTAGGACATTACGATGTATCGCAGAAAATAGCATCGTATCGCAAAACATCGTATAGTGTATGAGAAAATCGGTGATAATCGCATAAATTCGTAGATTGTAACTAGGCCTACGTCGGCAGGCTTTTTTTTCCTGGAAAATCGAAATGGAAGATTTCTTCACAATTTTGCTCGTCCTTATTAGAATTTACTTTTTGATCAGGAGAAGAAGGTACAATAGAAGAATACCTCGTCTGTGGGTGAGGCCTTGGTTGTTAAGGAGATATGCACAAGGTGCATATGAGAATCTCATGCGTGAGCTGGCAAATGAGGATATACCAGGCACCTAGCAGGAAGTTGAGCACAATGCATGCGCAATCGGTCACACAGCAAGAAATCGTTAAAAAAAATTCGTATAATGTCAATCGCTTCATCTACGAAATTTTAAGATAAGATACGCAGCGATACACAGCGATTTGGCCCGATCTACCAATCGTATCGTGACTAGGATTTGCGTCGTATCGCAGGCAAAATCGTATAGTGTAAAACCGGCTTAAGACTGTCGTGCGACCATCGCAGGACCATCAAAGACCAATAACCGATAACTTACCAGACTTTTAAGACGCTATAGGCCTATTTGGTTGCAGGCAGGATTTTGTGCATGCTCAAAATCCTGCGTACGACCAAGGAGGGTAGAGTCTCTACCCTCCTTGGTACGAACCAATTTTTGTCGCACGATTGTCCAAAACCTCAAGCGACTACCCACAACCTGTATCAAAGACTGCCTGTGATTATCCACAACTTGATGGTCTTTGGTGGTCTGATCCTGTCGTAAGTTGCCGTAAGCCCTAATGTGACTGGGGCATATAGCCTCCAAACATCAATAACATTTAACAATATTGTGCCTTCAATCTTGTTTTGGATTTCAATGTTGGGGCAGCAAGAGAAAAATAAATTATTTCTTTCTAAAATTTGGGTTTTGAGTGGTTAGGTCTATACATTTTGGAAACACTATAGTCTGGAGTTAAAGAAAAATATTTCAAAGGTTGAGAGGACCGGTTTAAAACCACCAGTTGCCTTTTATGGGTGACTGCCTGTCTCAAGTCAGGAGTGAAATTTGTTTCTTCACATTGGTATTGGAAGATGAATTTTGATGCTTTGGTAACTCTGGAATCTTTTTGCTGCCATTATTGGGTTTGGAATTTATGAATATGGGTCATTTTTTCTGTACTATTTGATCAAATAATAACAGAGTAAGAGAAAATAATAACTATATAAGATAAAAAAAAAAAAAAGCCGTTGTAATTCTGGGTAGGTGGGGGTGGCCACGAAACAAACTGACAAGACCGGTCTCGGCCAAGGAGACCGTATATGAAGTGCCCCCGCAATTTCATAATCCAAGGGGTTCTCTCGCCCGCTTAACACGGGTATGCCGACTTTCTTATATACTTCATAACCTTCATTTAAATTGCTCATCTAATGCCAAAGAAATGGTGTGGAAGGAAGCTGTACAGTGAACAAGTAGATATACATATACATATACATATACATACATACATACATACATACATACATACATACATACATACATACATACATACATACAGGGTACAAGTTTAAGGGCGCATGTAGCCCTTACGAGCCTTTAGGAAAGCTATACCCTAATATGTGTTAGTTCATTATAAGTTCATTATAAATTTGTGTTCAATTGTTCGCTAATCTTTTGGCATGGGCTGGAGATTCCTGATTTCTTATATAAGTAGCATATGCATTTGAGGACCAACCTCCTAGTGTTGAGATCTCCCAGTCGGCAAATACCATAGTACAAGCTGTAGTAGCAACCCCAGCCCGCAAAGAATGGGAGAAATAACGTGAAGGATGCCGATGTAAAATAGCTACAATGTACTTTATTTTGTCATTAACAATGACTTATTGAGTTTACCGTACTATCTACTAATTGGAATAGGTAATTCTGGACTCATTCGGAAAAATAAAGTCCAAAGAGGACCACATACCACATACTGCATGTACTGCCGTAGACGAGCAGCCAATAATACGAGTCAAGCCGTGAGACGTGTTTTAAATTTTGTGATACCCTGCGTACCAAATAATATGCTACCCGTGAAGGGTGGGGATAACTCGGAGCCTGGTGTATCAAAATCGAAACAAACTGACAATAATTTGCGTTTTGAAACCACAAAAGCCCGAGTCCATTTGCCAGAGTCTTTTTTTTAAGTAACATCTCCTGAATCTAAAATCCTGTCTAGCTGGGGCGTAGTATTTTTATTCTTCTTGTGTTTTTGTAAAAAGGCTCCCAATATGCAGATTATGAGAACTCTTTACATGCAGAGCCATATATACTGCGAATTCTAAAACTTTTTTTTTCCTAATTCCAGCCTCCAGCCCCAGGAGATACCTGAGGTGGCAAAAATTGAGAGCTCTTTCCACCTCACACAGATTTTGAAACTTTTTTTTTTGTGGGGAAATGCACATATGGCTTATTTCAAGAATTTAAGTCATCTATAAACATCATTGTCTGAATATTTTAGGAGTGTTTGGGAAATATGCAATTCAATTGTTCTTGCCTTCCAACAGACCCATCCCTGTGCTGATTGCTTTCCACAAGTGGACTAGAGATAACACAAATTTGGTTTGCTTATAGAGGCAACTAACTGTTCATTTCATGGAAAATCTTGAATCTGTGAATCGATTGGTTTCGAAGCCTAATTACGGCCCAGTTCCTTCTTCATCTTTAGTCAAACTTTAATCCGTTCCAGTTCGTTCAACATTTTTGCCATAATTATGAACTATGTTTGAAAGGTAATTCTCACGGGATTCTCATGGCGCCATTTTGAATCTAGTTACCCATGATCGAAGGTAGGATAACTCACGCAAGAATGCGCTCGAGAATACCGGTCTCGATCAAGGAGACGGTATAAATAGGCCAGTCTCATATTGATCTCAGGTTATACATGTATACTTCATAACCTGCATTTTTATTTATTTATTTATTGCATTTGTGTCTGTTTGTCCAGAACCACTTCCTTATCCAGAACCACTTCCTATAGTCTGTCAACCCTGAGTTACGGAAGGGAATTTCTCGAATATTTCGTAAATAGTGGGCAAAATGACCATGTATTTCATACATTACGGTACCAAATCTGAGCAGTTTACCTTACTCTTGAAAGAAATTGGCTTGCAGTGTGGTTTGTATTTATTTCTGATACCAGCAATTTTAGCGTTTTTGCGGTTTACTCACGAACGGTGCCGGCAGTTTAAAAGGACCTGTTAATCACATGTGCGCATGCGCTCTTAGCATTTCTTGGACGATATGGATTGCGCTAAGTTTTGCTTGCGGCCACAGAAATGCCCCCCCCCCCCCCCAAATACGGCTGAAAGAAATACAAAGTGCATATAGCTACTACATATGCCTCAAAAGTAAGGTACATTGATGAGAAAAGGTTATGTATTAGATATGTCGGCAAGTAATAATCCATGGTTGTAATATTCACAAAATCCCTTTCCGTAGAGCAAGGTTGATAGACTATAGTAGTCATTATACTATTCCGCAGTCCGAACTCTTTATTCTCCATAAGCTAACCTGTCACCGTCTTAACCTATATACATATGGAAGTACTACTGTCCATATTGCGGGCGTTCATCTGTAGACATGGGCTGTATTCCCCCAAGTAAATTAAAGGGTCTTCAGTGGGTAACTACTCAGAACGGAGCCTACACCCTTATTTATTTATTTATTTATTTATTTATTTATTTATTTATTTATTTATTTATTTATTTGTTTGTTTGTTTGTTTGTTTGTTTGTTTGTTTGTTTGTTTGTTTGTTTACTTACTTATTAATTTATTTTTTATTTATTCATTCATTTATTCATTGAATTATGTATTTATTCATTCATTTACTGGTAACTATCTATTTATTATTTCCAGGCATTTTGTGCTATAGGATGACAAAGAAGATTTGTAGCATTTTAACTTATGCAAATTAGAATATACGAAATTTAAATCTCGAATAAATTCAAAACTATAACCGATAGGTGTGTCATTCCAACTTCAGTTGATAGTTGGTGATATAACCACATACAATGAAACATAAAGCCAAGATTTAGCATTGAAATTTATGCAAATTAGGCAAATTCACAAAATTTAAATCCTGAATAACTTCAAAATAATTATAGATAAAGGTGCCATTCTAACTTCAATTGATAGGTGTGTGAAATAGCTGCATGAAAAGAACCATGAATCCAAATTGTAGCAGTTTGATTCATGCGAATTAGGCAAATACGTACAATTTAAATCCTGAATAAATTCGGAACTATTATAGATAGATGGACCATTCCAACTACAATTTATTTTATAAACTTGTGACACAGCTTAATTGTTTATGTCTTTTTAAATAGTTAAATAAAAATTATTGTTGTAGGAGTCGAATAAATACTGAATATGTAATCTTTAAAAGTTCCCTAGGCACACAGCCTGTTTTTCTGAAGGGCAAATCAAATTTGTCTTGTTTCTTTTTTTCTTCTTCTTTTTTTGTTTTTTAATTCCGTGATAATGGGCTAATTTAACCCAGAAATTTTTCTCGAAAACCATTGTTCCGAAAGTACCAAACTTGGCATGGTGATTTAACCAGTGGAAAAATATATTCTTGGGTTTGGAATAGTCAGCAAGTTGAAAATTATGCAAATTATGGCTATTTAAAATTTTTAATGTTTAAAATCTTCGAAACTATTCAGGGTAGAATCTCATTTCAATTTTAATTCATAGGTGTGTGTGCTTTAGGCGCATCCAATGTTCCACAAACAAAAATTGTAGAATTATCATTTATGCAAATTAAGGGCGCTTGAAAAGTTTCAATGTTGAATAACTTTAAAACTATTAAAAGGAGATATGCCATTTTAAATTCAATGTATAATTATGTGCTGCAGGTGCATCCAAAACTATTAAAAGCACAGGTAAAATTTCATAGATTTCTGCTATAGGCGCATCCAATGGACCACTAAGGGGAGTTTAAAAGTTAAATATCTTCAAAACTATTTGGTGGAGGTGCCATTCTTAATTCAATGCATAGGTTTGTGCTGTAGGCGCATCCAACGAACCACACGTAAAAGTTCAAATAATTTTAATTTATGCGAATTAGGAGCTTTGAAAAGTTTGAATGTTGAATATCTTCACAATATTAACGGGGTGGGTACCATTCACACTTTGATAATCTTCATGTAGGTTTTTGTTATGAGCGCATGTAATTGACCACCACCAAAAGAATAATTTATGTAGCTTGGAAGAATGCAGAAACATGTAAGTCTTAAAAAACTTCGACTCTATTTCAGGTAGAGTTGTCGTTCTAACTTAAATCGACGAGTTGTTGGCATAGCTGCATCAAATGAAATATGAACGTATGTTGTAGCATGGAAATTTATGCAAATGAAATAAATTCACAAAATTTAAATCTTGAATATCCAGCTTCAAAATTGTTACAGATAGTGGCGCCATTTTAACTTCAACTGATAGGTTTGTTGGATGCCTCCATACAATGAACCATGAAATAAAATTGCAGCAGTTTGATTTATGCAATTACACAAAATTTACATCTTGAATAACTTCAGAACTATTGTAGATAGAGGTACTATTCCAACTTCAATTAATAGGTTTGTGACACACCTCAATTGTTTATGTCTCTTTTGTGCAGTTCAATAAAAATTATTGCTGCAGGAGTGAAATAAATACTAAATAGGCAATCTTTAAACGTATTCAAGGCACAAACTGATTTGCTGACAAACAAATCAAATTTCTCTAGTTTAAATCTTCATCTCCGTGTAAATTTTGTGTTCAGGTTTTTCCTGGACATTCTTGCAGCGAAAAGTACCAAACATAGTATGGTGATTGACCTACAAGAGAAATGAATCGTCTTGTTTCGAATAGTAAAACGGGTGTTGAAAATTGTTGAAATAAGCCCATGTGAAATTTTAAATGTTCGACATCTTCAAAAGTATTAACCATAGAGGTACCACTCCAACTTTAATTCATATGTTTGTGCTACAGCCACATCCAATCGATCACAAACAAAAGTTATAGAATTTCATGCAAATTAGTGGCACTTCTATATTCAAAATTATTAGAGGTAGAGGGAAAATACTGCACAAATCTGAATCACTTGCAACTTTTCCTTCCACGCAACTGGTACACGACTGACCTCATTGAACTCTACTGATAAATGTCCAAAGGCATAATTTAAGTCACACTTGGCATGGACATGTGACCAGCTACAAATGACCCACCATATTGTCCCGCCAACATCGCACCCACCCAAACACCAACGCTGATGCCAAGGCCATTTTGAACCTGCATTAAATAGTTTTAATATTTGCCTCAAAAATACCCTGTCAGGCAAAACTAACCAACCAACACGTCCCTCTGTTAGGGAAACGGTGCCATTCATTACGACTGAACGTATATGGGGAGCTGATCTCAAACACAACAGGTGCGCATGCAGGCTACTCTCAGACTGCTGCCTCCCAGGTGCATAACCATTGCCCACTCCATGATGTGGCAAGTGCTCCTCAGAAATGAAGCTACCAAAAAACATCTTCACATAAAGCCCCCAGCCCCTGCAAGAGTTAGTACCTACGTGGTATGCAAGTAGGAAGCCATCTTGTTTACTACTTCTATTTGCGTAGAGGACTTGACTGAGAGGTATCTTTGATAAGCGTCACTCCTCCAGTCTCCATGAATCTATGAGTGAGGTAAGGAGAGATCCCTGCTCCAAAGGCAAAGATGGCACCTCCTCTTTGTAAACTGCCCCCTGAAAACTCTGAGGCTGGAAGATCCAATTGACCCAAAATTGACATGTGTTTGCTAACAAAAATATTCTGGGTTAGCAGTTCACAATGACTGTGTGTCTTGTACATGAAAAGTGAGGCCTGGTTCTGCCATTCCCCCCTGAATGGAGAGCATACTACAAGGCAGTGATCGGGCAGAGGGGGTGGTCAGTCTGAGTCAGCATAAGAACTTAATTACAGAACTTGGAATTTGGTAACAGGGGGCACAAGAATATTACATACCTGACAACTCTGATATAAAAGAGAACAAAGACGAACCTGAGGCTAACGTTATTATAGTTTGGCAGAAAAATGCAAGGCAAATGTCCTCAGGGTTCACAACAACATTGTTAGACTTTAAACTGCACATAAACGAACTTATCAGTGAACTCAAAGTTAAACATAACTAATATCTTGAGGACCATTCCACCGCCAAAAACTACCAAAAGGAAGCAGAGAAAGGGTGTTCTGATAAGCCTAATTTAATTGCAATTCCGATTATACGTAAAATTTTGACGAGGGTGTACTGCGTCAGGCACTTCCGTCCAGGGGAAGAGCTCGACAAGAAGGATGATGAATCCTAACTTGCCCTGAGCAACCCTAATAATTTGGGGGTGTGCTTTAAATGGACACAAGATGGAAACCGGTAATTTAACAATAGGTATCATAAGCTTTCTTTCCCCTAACTGAATGGTTTTGGATCATTTAATATAAACCAACAAGCTTGCATTGCCTAGGAATATGTCACCTCGGCTAATGTGCTCAAGGTGGTCATAGGTAAACAGGCTGTGTGGAACCATGTTACTCCTATGGGCCATTAAAAAGAATGCCATGAGAAAGGCTGCCCAGGCTACCACGTGCACCTGTTCTGAAAAATCCAATGAGGTAAAAAGACTCTAATGATTAAAAATCTGGTGAAATGGGTTGTGCTCTCTTTGAGCAGTGTGGGTTCAACCTAGCAATGGTTTTAATCAGCAACTTATATTGAAATTATGCTATACACTTGAACTCTAGATCGAAGAATAAATGTAGGATTCTAACACTGTTAGTGTTATTCTTAATGGATGAAACATTGGTGAAAGATCTGCTTAAGAACTGTGCAAAAAAACATATATTAGACAAGGTCACTTGCATTGGCATCAGTTTACAAAGGCACTTCCTTCTCTGGAAAGTTCTGACTTTCTGTCAATCTGTAACAAACAAAATATGGATCGATCACCTAATACTCACAAAGCAAATGTACTCCTCTGGCACTTGCTGCTCATTATCGGGCGAGGGACTTGAAGGTACGTAAAATTTTGCCTGATTATTTGGGTCTAGGGACCATCATGATAGTAGGTCAGCAAGTTGCTTCTCTTGAGAACTCAAATGGCTTGCCTTTGTCTGAAACTGATTTTTGCTGCTATTAAAGCAATTTCTCTGGTGCACGTTGACAGGAATATGTCTCTGGTGTGACCGGAGCTCAGGACTTGCACTGTGGTTTCATTGTCACAATACATAATGACTCTCATTCCAAGTAAAGCATGTCCCCATGGCCATAAGGCTGTAATTATTGTGAGAATTCCTAGTGCATTTGCATGGAGTTCTATATTTTTAATGTTTTGTGGGTAAGAACAGTGGATGTAACCTCCACACCAGACTAGGCAAGCGTCTGTGGCAAAAACTGCATCAGGCTTCAACCATCCTTCCTGAGGGATTATGGAAACCCCATTGTAGGTGTGCATGAATTTATTTCCACTGGGCCACATCTTTCAAAAAAGCTACAGGCAAAACCATCTGTGGATTGGGCAGAACTTGAGTCAATGATCTTAAATGCTCTAGCATATGGAAAATGAAATCTCTCCCCAGCCTGATGCATTCAGCCGCAAATTGCAGCTTCCTGATTACTGATTGTACGTCTCTCAATGAAGCCATAGTCTTGACTTCGCAGAGCAGTAGAATTTGTCTGATTTCCTCCAGGTTATCTTCAGGGACAGACACTGTCATACTCTCTGAGTCAAGCCATATACCCAGGAACCCTAGCTGGGTGTTTGGTGGCACAGCTTTTTCGTCCAACTCCACGAGGACCAAGTCAGACAAAAGAATGTTCAGACAAAGGAAGACCTGCGAGGCATTGATCTCTTTCTTTACCCGGCCAAAGCCCTCCTGAAAGTTTACAAGGCAAAAAACCTGCTTGTCTGTGCAGGAAGGCTAATCAGCTGGTGGTACGATGACAACATATGGCTGCAGATCTCAGGTTGAAGGTGAGGATGTGGTCCACATAAATTTTGCCTCTACACATGAAACCCAACAGGTGTATGTACCCACAGTCCACTGGGATCTGCATGTGAGCACGGGCAAGACTGTGTTTGTAAAGCAGACAATTAGGGCCCAACTTGACCATGTGGTCTGTGAACATGTCATTTGACGGAAATTCTAACTTGGTTTAATCATATTTTATTGTCAAAATTTACAAAAAAAATCCACAACATGATCATACATAGCAATTTGGAAAAGGGCATGCCCTATATGAATCCCTCTTGCGAGAAGGGAAGACAAATAGACAGGACAATACAGAAACACACACCAACAAAATAAGAAAACATGAACACTGACAAGACAGATAGTGGGGCAATATCTACAGTGCACATGATATACACTCCGAACTGGGTCGGAAATCAAATTCAAATTCTGGGCATGATAAGTCAAGAATGATATCTTTTTTTCTTATGAATCTTTCTTTGCTTCTGTACTTACAGGGGAACACATTTCTTGGATAAGCACCACTCCGCCAATCTTCCTGAAGCTTAATTAGGTAAGGAGAGACCTCTGCTTCAAAGGCAAAGTTGGTAGCTCCTCTTTGAAAACTGTACCCTGAAACCTCTGAGACTGGAAGACCCAACTGACACGAAATTGACGTGAGTTTGCTGACAAAAATACTACGAGTTAGCAATTCACGATCACTATCTGTCTGGAACATGAAAAGTGAGGCCTGCTTCTCCAATTTCCTCTTGAATTAAGAGCATGCTACAAGGCAGTGATCGGGCAGAGGGGGCGGTTGGTCTGAGATGGCATAAGAACTTTAACAAGAGACGCATGGACCTAATGTTCTGATACAACATATAAGCATTGGACATGATCTATATATTCGATAAATTTTGTATTTCTAATGCAATTATTTTTCGAGACATGGAATTTTAAATCTTTCAAGACATTTTAACACATAGTTTCCATCAAAGTTAGGTGGCAGCACTAATATCACATCCAACCAAATTTTTGCCCTTCTCCACAATCCAACAAACGTTCATGAAGATCCATGTAAAATTAAGGACGCTGGACTGGTCACAAAATTTTCACATTTTGACCCATATGTTACATAGCGTGGGTCCAGCCATCAACATTAAACACCATGTAGATTTCCACACACTTTATAAGTCATAAAAGTTATATAGGCCTAAGCATTCACAAGGTTACCCCTATATTCCAACTGGCCATTTGATTTTGACCTGTAAGTCGAATCACAGATTGTTCACTTTGAAGACTGTGGACAGTTTATGGACAGACGGACAGACATGAGTGATCGCATGAGTTCTGCGATCTTTGGTCCGCAGAGCTAAACACCCAATCCGTGTGCTGGACAGTTTTGCGCCAACGAACCAGCTCGAAGATGCTCCATGAATACAAAAATCCATCCCCATCCTTCAGATTTTTAAGACTGAATCACTTGCAAATATCTCCCTCCACACAACTGTTACACGACTGAACTCACCGCGGTCCACCAAGAATGCCCACCCGAACCACGCACTATCGCGAGCACCAGGGCCACTTTGAACCTACATTAAATAGATGCAATAGTAGCCAAACATGAGGAAAGGATGCTCGTCAGAAACCTGGGACAGAATATCAGACAGCAGGCTTAATGGCTTTTTTGGAGTTACCCAAATAAGTGTCACTGAAGTACTCTTTGGCAACACGAAATTCAGAAGATGTAGAATCTTTTCGACGCAAGCTTAACAAAAATGTCAAAAAACAAAATGAATTATTCTATTCCGGCAATAGGACAGCTAACATACTGCACGGTAGAATTAGTATGGGCTGCAGCCAGTTGAATCAAGACTTACACAAAATAGGTATCAACGAGTCACCTGAACGCTGATGTGGTTCCATCAAAGAGACAGCCTGTCATTACTACTTCAAGTGCCCAAATTATATGATACAAAGAGACGTTCTTCAATCAAACTTATACTGTTAGCTCCACTTACTTTGAACATTTTATTATTTGGCAACAAAAATTGCTCTAAAGCCAACAATAAATACATTTCCAAGACAACACAAAATTTTATTATGGAGTCCGGCATATTTAAACCACCGTAGATTATTTATAAATTTAGTTTTAAAGTTGAAAACGGGTATCAATTTATCATATGCAATCAGTCGATTGAACCGCGTGGATTCTTTCAGTTAAGGTGTACCTACAAATGGAAGTAGTTTTGACTTTAAATTTCTCTTCTTCCCTTTTTTCTCTCGACCTTTACGCTTTTCTGTCCATCCCGTACATGTGTTAAGTCTCATCTTCTACATGGTACCGTCTTCGCTCATGTAGTCTTGGGTTGAGTATTTTTCCTCCTTTTTAATATTTGAATATAGTATATTGTATTGTGTTGGTATGATTCAAACCCTTATATTGTAATGCTCAACATCTGTATGTCCTATATTTCTTTCAGTATGCGAGAGAGATTTATATAGGCTCTGTCTGTTTCTCATCGTTTTTTAATAAGCATGTTTAAACCACGTGTACATAATGTAACTTTTTTTGCGTTTTTATGACGTGCAGTAAGTCTATAGCGGAAACCTGGGTGGTTGGCTGTGGCACTTCTTGCACGGAGTCAAGCAACAACTTGGAAGCGGGAAACGTGGATAACTATTCGTCCATTTTTTTTGTATTTGAGAAAAAATATCCAGGCAAAAAATTAATACCAACTGGTCCATAAAATTTTCTTAAGCAAAATATTACAAGTAAGTAAGTAAGTAAAAATTTGATTGACATTCAAATACAGGTCAATACTGACCTATTTGTCAAATATACAAGTTAAATTATTACATAGGTGTCGATTATGGCATTCACGCATACCTGCCTCCACTGAACCATTCTTTTTAGGAATGGGGATTTTATTCGGTGGGTATGTACGTTTTCCATTTTCAATTAGGTGACTGGTACCGAAGGTTGCTGGTTTGAAACCCGGCCTTTCCGTGGTCACAAAACATATATACTTACACAATGTATATCAAGGGACGTAAAATGTTCTCCCTCATTTTAAAATGAGCAAAAACGTCAATACAACTTTAGAAGGTTACAACGGCAAAATGCATAACATTAATAGGTTGTGTTCATGTTCAGCACTTTCCAAAGAAAACTGTTCAATAACAACTGTCGTCTGCAGTATCTTTTATCTCTAATGCCCAACTTAACTTTCACCAAACATTTTGGCCGAAACTTTGAGCAGAGACCCATCAGGTCAGGAACCAGTCTTATACCATGACCGAATGAGGGTCAAACACACGTTCGATAACATACTCACAGTGGTAGTGTGACAAATGAGACCGAAATGAAGCAGACAAAAATGCGTGTTGTCGATTTGACAAATGTCTCATCAAATGATCACACCTATATTTGAAAAAAAAAAAAAAAAAACAGTTGATAAGATTTACCATGCTAGCTGCTTTAAGTCAACACCTTTTCCTGGCACAGGTTTGATATTTAGTACCCTACCTGCATCAGTAAAAGGTTTTTTTTTTACCTCGTCTTAAATCATGGGTATAATTTTGATGCACGCTCCATAATTTGGGAGAGGGGAGGCGACTATTTCAATGAGTGTTCCACCTTCATGTTCCCGATGAGTCAACTGCGTACCCTGGTGTATTCATCCGCATACCATGGTGTCTACTACAATGAATTTAAATACCTGGCACCTGGTGGGTATTATTATCTTCTGACATAAGAACCAATACAATATTCCAAAGAATGCCATCAGCACCATCGGGCAAATAATATTTTACAAATTCTCGCCATCAGCATGCAAGTAAACATATACTAGTATAATGATAGCCAGTGGAAGCACATGACACAATGTATGTTGAAATAATGTTTGACAAGTCAACAATGTATAACCAAAGATATCTGGTAACAATTCAGTGCAACAACCGAGTTGTACTTTGATACGAAGGATACATAAGGAAAGCTGATAATCAACTTGAATTTGTAAAGCTCACATTACCGGCTGTCTGCCAATTTGAAATCCATACTCGGAAGCAAAATTAAATTATGCAATATACCCAATACCGAGATTAAAAACATAAGGGAATCGATGTTCCTATCATTACCGGCACACATACACTCCTTTGCAACCATGGCCTCGATCTGTTTTTGTCACACAGACCAACGTCACTGTTTTTGTGCAATCCGTGCAAAGCTACTTCAATAAATCCTTCAACAATTCTCTCAAAATCTGTACCAGTATGCATTCTGCAATCAGCTCTGACTGTTGCAATTATTTCCTTTTTAATTATGCTATTCAACATACACACTTTTTACGTATTTGTAGTCTATTAACCTCGGCAGATATTGGATCAACATTTTTTTTCCATTTTTTTTTTCGCTTTCAAAATTGGTATACTATGGGTGTATAAACTGTCAGTGCATATGAGCTGACCAAGGGGCTCACTCAGGACCGGAATCTATTGTTGAAACACATACTTTCAAAGCAATGTTTTATATGCTATCATCATCATCGTCGTCGTCGTCGTCGTCATCATCATCATCATCATCATTCTGACTTACACAATTACACTATTTGTAACATACATACATTGCTGCCTTTTAACTGAGTGCCAGTATACTAACATTTCCTTGGGACTGTACACACTATCCGAAAAAGCTGGTCACCAAGCATGGAAATCCATCTGTATTTCAACTTTACATGTGTATGCTCTTCCGCAACAATACACCACAATATATGAAAATTATATTGACAAAGTTAGCTTCCCACAGATCAAAAATGTACATATTCATGCTCGGAATTATAGACAAATGAAAATTCCCTGAACATACGTGTACAATGTGCAGTACACTTCTCGCGAAATATCGCTTTAGAAAGCAATACTTCAGTATCAAATCAATCATCATCTGAAAACAGAATTCATTCTGTGTTAAGCCACAGACCTACTAATAATACAGAATTATGTGTTTATACATAAGATCCACGTATCATGTGTGTTAACTTTCCCGTGTTTTAGTATTAGGCATGTTCCCAGATGTTCACTCCTTCAATACCCTCCCCTGATTTACGTATTTATCCCGAAATGAAGTCTTCCAGTTTAGGTCCATTACAAAAAATTATTGACCGCTCAGCGGCGCCTGTGTACGGTCCTTATCACTCTGACCACATTTTTCAATGTTTCAACAAATGTGTTAACAATGACGATGTATCAAACTATTGCCTAGACATTCAATTTTCCTAAGGACTGCTGGAAATATCTATCCAGAAATCACAGAACGTTTATCACATTACAAGAAAAGGCACTGCATCGATAGCTGATGCTAATTTGTGACTTTGTTGACAAGTAAATTGGACGCATCTTCAAGTCACATCATACACGCGTACGTGGTCCCGAAATAACCATTTGTCACGACAATGTAATCCCTGATTTTTTTTTATACGATTGGAGTCTGCTTCCTGTGATGCGCACATCTGGGCATGTCCGTTTTCAAAGTAGCCACGCTGCCAGTGAACTCATTTTAAAGCTTCTGTGGACCTCAATGCCAGACACAACCATCACCAAATTCTGAAACTTGTGCCGTTTCAAGGGCATCTTTTGCACTGCATTTGACCCAGCAGAAACTAGTGTTCATTGACCACATGGCATAAAATTAACAGTGGTGCATCCGATTCCATATAAAACATTGCAATTATCATATTTCATGTTAAACCAATGGAAGCGTTCTCTTCTTTTTTAGCAACAGTATACATTTCCCCAACCTATTGATCATATTCTCCCAAATTTTGGGAAATATTGCCAAGCAGTTCATTGTTCGTAAAAAAATCTTGTGGAAAAGGTAAAGCAGTTATCCGAAAATATAATATTTACAAAAGACATTGCCAATTTTCCTCCACATAATAAAGTATATGTTCATAAAACACTACACAATGGTCTCTTCTGTACTGCCAAGCAACAAACTTTCAAAATATTTCCATTGAATAAATTGCATAATATAAATACGGCGGGAAGACCCAGAAGTGCTTTGTAATTTGATTCACAAATTCAGCCTACTTTGACAATATAATGGATAAACACATCGTTGCTTTGTGAAACGTGCCACCAGGAATGTTCATTTACAAACGAAACACGTCTTACAATGTGTAAAGATTTGGTCATAGATGGCACATATGAATGCTTAATGCCCCAACAAGTACGGATACATGATTGGAAGCCCGAAGATTTGTTTGCAGAGTATATCACGTCTTATCATCTTTTCATAAGGAATAATGGGAAGACTGTAATTCATAAAATCCTAAGGTCTTGCTGTGATCAACTTGAATATTGTGTGTGTGTGTACATATATATATATCCTGACATGCACGTTTCTAAAAGCAGATCCACAGTAACTGTTACATCGTAGTTTCAGCTGCCCATATGCTACTTTCTCGTTTATTCAAGTGTCAATATAATGCCTTTTCATTTATTCAACTTTCAATATGATGCTGTGTCGTTGATTCAACTGTCAATATGATGCCTTGTCGTTGATTCAACTGTCAAAATAATGCCTTGTCATTTATTCAACTGTTCAAGTGATGCCTTCCATTTCCTCCCTGGATTCGTTCTTTTCTCTATGTGGAATCTGAAAAATTAACTTCTGACGCTTGCTTCTGCAGACTTTCCATTAACTATTTGGTTGATGTTACAAGCGGAACTGTCATGGATGTAAATTTACTTGACTCTTGTTGCAACCTGTTGCCTTGAAGTCAGGTCAAATGTTGAATTCAACCGAGAAATTATTCAATCCATAACGCTTATTTGATTATTGGTCGCACATGATTGGCGATTCACTGCCCAGCCTCGGAGTGGACACACACACAGAGCTATAATCAAAGTGAAGAATCCCGATTCATTACATTGATGAGCGGCATAACATACCTGACACATGAAAACTGAAACCAAAGACACATGGAGCAACCAACCAACCAAAAGGTGTCAAGAACATTATCTTATGGATTCTTTCGTATTTCTGATCGTTTTCCTTGGACATCTGTATGCTTTCTACAGAAGTACGTCGTGATAATTCGTGTAACTTCGTCAGCACATCGATGGACGTCATCACTGGTTTGCAAATAAAGAGGTTCATTGTACTGAATGAGTAATTAGAGGCACGTAGAATTATTCATTGATGGACGGATACACAGCATCAACAGTACGCACTGTTTGTTCCCTTTTGATTTTGAAGATGTAGTATCTGAAACAGAAGAATTTGGGAGACAAAGATAATATTTTACAGTGTCATCACATGATGAAAACAGACATTGGTATGTCAATATGCAAATATTTCAGTGTGTATATATATATATATATATATATATATATATATATATATATATATATATATATATATGCCTCTGTGTGTATGTGTGTGTACACATATAGTTAACAATAGGAGTACCTTGATATCAAGATTATGCAGATCAGATCAGTAGATCTTAGTGTCAAGAAATTTCAAAAGGTTGGCCCTACAGACTGCGATTTTGTAGCACTGATAACATACAATCTCTGCAAGCTGCTTTTACACTTTTGATAAAAATAACTTCTCTGAAGTGTATTTAAAACAATAAAAGATCACAGTTATAATAGAAAACACTAAAGGCTGCGCACAATCAATCTCCAGACTGTTTTTACAATTTTGACAAAAATAACTTCTGTGAGGTGTATTTAAAATTATGAAAGAGCATAATTGCAACACTAAACACAAAAGACTACATATAATTAATCAAACTACATTAAACATTGAAATTGTAGTAGTCTTTTGAAATATTGATTCTATACCTGTGAGGACACTATGTTATCAGGGTTGCACAGTTGGTTGACCTTAGTGTGTTCATGCGAAAATGTAAGAAACTAATATTTCATTTGATCAAACTTGTGCTCTACTGCTGTGATTTGCATTATGTTTACACCATAATATTCCTGTTCTCAATGGGCTTCTTACTAAATTAGGTTTCTTGTCACATTTCCTTCAACGTTAATCTCACAATAAAATGTGATCAGTCGGTCTATATTCCCACACAAATCTATTGAAGGAATGTCCAAATTTGTCTTTTTAGACACAGAAAGAATGTATGTGTATGGAAGTAGTGCCCGAACACAGTACCGTAAAATGATCCTGCTATACTGAACACACTGGCAATACAACATACAAGGGATCATACATCGAGTCTATTCTATAACTCTTTCAGTGCCAATCATGTCTTAAGTCGATCTACTAAGGTCAAACTAGTCTGAATTATCATTAGGATCTCAGATTCGTATTCCTCGTAAAAAGACCTTTCATTTAAATACCAGTATGCCTATAGTTCCAGACAAAATATCCCAAGTCAACAGCTTTTCTCGGTGCACATTTGGCACTTGCGCCCAATGCACACCGAGAGAAAAGCTATTGACTCAGTCCAAATCTGGCAGTTAAAAATTTAAGTGCGAAGGACTGAAAGGGTTGTTACAGCCTTGATTTCCCTTTAAAACAATTCAGCCATTGAATTCTGCGACAGGCTTGTCAACTTCTTGCAAGAACATAACCTGCCCAGCTTGTAACAACCGGCCAGAAGATATCGTCTGCCAGTCTTGACACCAGATGGCAACACTTCACCGAATGCAACAAATCCTAACAGGCTCAGCTTGCCCTTGGATGTCATATTCTAAGTTCAAACGGCTACTAAAGCCGCCCCCCCCCCCCCCCCAATATTGTAGGGCATTCCTTGATTGCAATGAGCAAACAATTGACTATTTATAGAAATATCGAATTTACTGCTTGCTGTCGGGTAGAAACTCAGAAAGCTGAAAAACTGAGAGTGTAACGAACTGTAAAGGATGTTGGAATTATTTAATGTGAACTGCCTTTTGCAACATCTGGGGGTTCACGTCAATGGAGTTTGAAATTGTTTATCTAGTCCAGACATGGTTCAGCATTAGCAGTATATAACATCACAATGTCTTTTTCAAGTCCTTCTTGTCCATCCCGATCCCCACCCCCACCCCTCCAGAAAGTCAGCTGGTCACCACAAAATTATTTGATCAACAGAATCACAACAAACATACCTCGTTATGTATCACCGCCCCTTACATCAGAGGACCCTGCTACAGCTTACGAAAAAAATTTGCAATGTATGTAATATTTTGTTTACGAATTTGCTATCTGACGTACTGTGCATGTAAAGTGCCAAAGCGAGTTTAGGGAATGTGGGTAATTAGCACTGCAGTGGGAAAGACATAAAGACCACTCACGCAGTCATAGCATTAGTCAGCACCAGGAACACTGCCATAACAAGATAGACAAATCCCCCCATCATATACAGAGTGTTAGAGTATACAGTGTTGAAGAGCGCACGACCAACCAAACTGCTGATGACTTCTGCTGAACCGATCGCTCCAAAAAGAGCACCTGAAAGAAATAAAAGACAGAAAATGAAAACTTCCGTGTTTTTTTTGTTTGTTTGTTTTTTTTTAATCTCATGGCTACGGAGTGGCAACTTTTGTAGCTTTGTCAAACTGTCGCAATGGCAAGCTATAAAACCTTCAGAAGCAAGTAAACATTTTTAGCACTGCTACTTGACAGGTAGATTTCTCGGTTGTCACAAATATACCAGTGTATTAATCCGTAGTATGATTAAATACAAGGAGCACATCGTTTTCTCTTTATATCGTTTATTTTTTCGAAAAAAAAATGAAAATAGATGGCTCAAGAAACTTTCCTTATTTCTGTAAATGACTGTGATGACACTTATCTGCCAATTTAACACTTCTTATATCAACATTTTATGATTATGATGAACAGGATATCTCAGCTGTTGAATACATAAAAAAGTCACAAAACAGACTGTTACAATGAAAAAACGTTGACGCTATTCTGTTCTATCTTGACATTGCTTTCGAGCAAATGTGGATAGACTTTAAAGTTTATACGAATAATTAACCACTCTTGTTATGAAGCAATGATCAAATGCATGGTTTCAAAACCGTATAAACGAAGGGTTGTCAGGACACATCTCTGTACCTCGCAAAATGGCTTTAACGTATTTCTGTTCATATATAAAACAGGGTTGTTATAAACCACCTGCTTACCTTGTTCTCTAGGATTCACCAACTTAGACAACACAGCCCTTATGGTGGGAATTATCAACATTCCACCAACGCTCAAAGCAGGCACTGCAAAATATTAGTCCTAAATGGTTCAAAACGGGGTTTTATTTCCTGTAAAGTATGTACATGTACATGATTAAGAAGCTTTTCACGGTGATGATACAGCTTTGACTTATACTCTGCAGTGGGGGTCAAAAACAGCAGCCTTCCTCGTGCTGCGCGTGTGCATTTTTCTTCACTTTACTTTCCCCATGAAACATAAAATGGGACACGTGCAAAAACAATTTTGAGGTTGTAGTTTAGGGGAAATGGCGGCCTATCCTGCATGTCGCACTTATTCTGTCAGTAGCCAGTAATCGTTCATAGTTCTTCTGTGCTTCCATTCTGATAAAAACTCAAATAGATTAAAAACAACAAGCCGTCAGTGACCGCAAAACCCCTCGGCCAGGACAGAGGGACAGACAGACGGACGGACACATAGGTGACAATACCTCTCCAGTAGGTCAGGTTGCTTTTGTTTAATCTAATGACAAAGCTTTGGTGCAAATGCAATGAGCAGAGATATCATGGCACGGCCATTTTTCTTCAATGCAGCACTATGACCTAAATGTGTGACCCAGTGACCTTGTTTTCAATATGCACCTGAGGCATACTTAGGTCTAGCTGTCATAAATAATTGATGAAGCTACATTCAATATATTTTTGATATTGTGTTAAAAACAGCGTTTTTTCTTCAATGTAGTACTGTGACCTAAATATGTGACCTAGTGACCTACTTTTCGACAGGTACCTGAAGCACCTCAATGGCCCTTTGTGATAAAAATTTGGTCTCTGTAAAGTGAGTATTTCTGGAGATATGGTGTGACAAGGCCATTTTTCTTCAATGCAGCACTGTGACCCACATGTGACCCAGTGACCTAGTTTTATTAGGTGTCTGAGGCATCCTTAGGACCAACTGTCATAAACAATGGGTAAAGCTACAATGAGTAATTAAATATTTGAAGATATCATAGTATGGCCATTCTTCTTCAATGCCGCACTGTGACCTAAATATGTGACCCAGTGACTTAGTTTTCGATAGGCATCTGGGGCATCCTTAGTATCAACTGTCATAAATAATTGATGATGCTATATTCAATATTTTTTCAGATATTGTCTTAACGCCGTTTTTTTTTTTTTTTTTGCAATGTAGTACTGTGACCTAAAAATGAGACCTAGTGACCTACTTTTCAATAGGTGCTGGAAGCACCTCAATAACCCCCTGTGATAAAAAGATTTGGTCCCTCTAAGGTGAGTATTTTTGGAGATATGGCGTTAACAAGGCATGGATAGACGGACGGACGCGTAGGTGACGACAATACCCCTCCGGCCTTATCGGCGGAGGGGTTAAAAACAATATTATTACTTATGCATGTATGCCACAATGATGGGTAATTTATAACATGGTCCAGAAACTGAAAAATGCATAGCCATGTTGCTTATACAACAACAGCTTCAATTTTTCAAATCTAAAGTTTGCTCAAAATCACATTTAAATTTTACTGAAAAGGTTTCTAGGTAGACCCAACGATAGCCGTTTTTGCATCGTTAACTGTGGCCATCCTGACTTGACGCATTCTTATGGTAAGTTATCATTGTTTCATAGTTCATAAATGTCTGACACGCCATTGCAGTACCGCTTATGATACTTGTTGTGGCCATATGCTACGTCGACTAGATTCGACCCGAGTTTAGAGCGTGATCATAATTCAGTACGCTCGTTTTCGTTAACAAATGACGTATTTACAATAAAGATTCCCAGCATCACGTTCGTATGATTACAATCGTTTAATCAAAACATGAACTAAAAACCTCTTCACGAATTAAAACCTGGTGTGTCTCTCAAGCAAAATAATAAATAATCTGTTTCATATTCTATACACTGATTGGTTTTAATTAAATGCCTTTTAAAATCCACTAGCTGTTTGGCTGGATTTAATACAATAACAGTCTATAGCCTCGACGTGCTGCTTGAACCGTGAGTAGGATGCAATCGACATGCCTATCAATATGAACCAACGGAAATTGAAAAAAAAAAAAAACACTTACCAAAAAACATCATGACAGTAGTTTTTACGAAAGCCCTGTATGTATAGCTTGCTATCCCAGTAAGACTTGATATAAAAGGAATCCACTCGTCCGTCTTGATACACTTTTTGAGCGCCCAGACGGTCACTATGCCCCCTAGCGACGCAAAGGCGATGTAGGTGGCCCCGTAGTATCCAATCATAAGAGGACCCCAGCACAGGGGAGCATTCATTTGAAATAAGGAGTCTATTCCATTACCAATGACGACTATGCTAGTTGTAAAAAATGCTGTGAACAAAATGGCAAGTTTCCATTTTCTTCCAGGATCTGCTGTGTAAGTGAACAAGCGGAAAACATGTTTTACGTGATCACAGGTCAATATTGGCACCTTCACGGCTTTGTCCGATTGTATAGTTTCGGGTACAAAAAATATGGCGTACAGGAGAACCAATGCCTTGCCAATACAAAGAAAAAGCGTTGGCCAGAAGTACCCCATTCGGTCAATCCAAAAACCTGTGCCAAGCGAGCTGAAAATGCCTGCAAAAAACATGACCATCTCAGTAATGCTTATGCGAAGAGCTCTTTCTTGTTCTGTGGTAACATCCGCAATATAGGAAATGCAACCAATAAATAACGTTTGATAAAAGCCTCCAAAACCATCAATCAGAGCCGCTATTATCAAGACCCACAGGGGCAAATTCAACCCTATCACAATGGCATAAACAACTGTACTTAAGAGACCCGAAAGTAGCGGCGGAATGATGGCGATCCTGCGCCCTTTCTTGTCACTTATGGAGCCTAAAAGGAGACCCACAGGAACAGACGGTATGCTTGAAGCCAATGATATACCAATACTGAAATAAGATGCGTCGGCTTGTGCTTTTTCACGGAATTGAAAAAACGGGTCGCTCTTGTTTACTCCACACATAGATCCATTGTTCATCAGCAGTGAACCACTCATTGTTCCATTGGGATCCAGCCCCTGGCCTATCCTCAAATAGAGGTACTGACTTGACAGAGGCAGGAGTGGATAAGTGAACAACATGAAAGAAAACAGAATAGGTTCTATTATGATAAATCTCTTTGGTTTCACTATGCGTATCCCAGTCTTCTCTGATGTGGGCGCAAGCAACGGCTTGCTCTCTTCTTGTTCCTGACTTGATGCCTTCATCTTGTTGGAATGCCTGCAACAAAGAAAGAAGACGGCGCGTTGTTGAGCATGCTCTACCCCACTAAGTGATTCATGCGACCGTAAATGAAATTCGGTCAGATATTAACTGAGGTAAAAAACAACTATTGGCTAATTGAAAATAAATTAATCATTCAATATGGAGACAACACAATTCATAAATTTTCACAAAATACAAAAAACTTAGTTCCGTGTGCAAACACAAGAAATATTAAACCGACACATACTTGAAAGCACAACTGTAACAGATGTTGAACACTTAGCAGTGTCAAAGAGGTATTTACGATACAGTGGATCTAAGTTTTTTTGCGGAGACGTTCAAACAAGTGTTCTGAAAGTGCCGTATGTACTATGTAAAATGGTACTCCTGATTCCGGACTCGTAAAGTGGAACACTGACACTGGAAAAGCTTCGTCTGTTGATCAACGCTCTCCTGTAGTTCACCGCCTTTGCTTATCAATTTATGAGGGCGGATCATGATGAAGAAGAAAGTCGCCGCCACATAATTTGTTCTGAAGAGGAGGAGGGGCACATATGATGCTTCGCAGGCATTCACACAAAACATATTTTGTTCTTGGATCAACGCGATGAAAATACCTCGATATGCAGTTTTATTGGTTCAACCTTTCTACAGACAAATAACAATCTCAAAACACTTTCACAATCTTATTATTTTTCTCCTACTGGGACTTGCTATTGAGGACCATCTATACCGGGAACGATGCCTGTTTCAGTTGCTGGAGCGCCGCGTCCTCTGGTGGAAAATAACCCTCGGCTGTATTACTGTTCCGAATGTGAATACATTGCACGAGCATATCTTGATGTGATAAAAACAACAGGCCCGTGGGCCTAGTGCTCCGCTGTCATGTAAATTTATGACTTTAAGTGCAATGGGTGGACCATACTTGTGTGACCATCTGAATCTGGCTGACTTGAAAACTGGACATCATTGGCAAGTCACCTCTTTCAACTTTACAGCAAGAGTGACCTGGAATGAATTGGCCAAGGTCTTTTTCTGTATAACAGTGAAACTCCTCTTGTCTCTTTAAACGCTTTGCTTAGCTGTTGACTTATGTAAAGATGTTTAAGTTGTTTTCTTAGATGTGAGCTTAACTTTTCAGAGGGATGGCACTCCACCTTACTGGTGAACCCCAGAAGAAATGTGTTTTGTTCTTGTGAATTATTACCCTTTTTGTGTTAAAACAGACAGCATCCGGTGGTCATAAAAGGTCAAAGCTCCTACTGAAGCACTACAGAAGCTGATGTACCTCAAGGCCCTGTCATGTCCTTGGTCCTCTACTCTTCTGAGTTTTATTGATGATATCGTAGATGCTATAATTCCAACATTAAACTCTTTGCTGACGACATGTCGCTTTATTCAGCAGTGGATGAACCCCACTCGACACCCGACATCTTGAATTATGACCAATTATCTCCAGATGATTGATCCTAACAGTGGCTTCTGCCATTCAATGCCCTAAAAGCGCATGGTATGATTGTGCCGCGTAAAGCACCACCAAGCCCACACCACCCGTCCTCTTTCGGAATCACTGGCTTGATGATGTGTTCTATCAAAAACAAGCGGGAATAACTCACAAAAAGTATTTTGCATGGTCTCAACACATCAATCAGATTGTTAAAAAAAGTCAATGAACTGACAAACATTCTTAAACGTTGACACCTTCGCCCGGGTAGCAGTTCTCTCAAAACCATTTATTCATCCATTATTAATTAGAGTATAGTAGCCCGTATTTGGGATGGGTGTACACAGGCAAATGCTGGCAGGTTAAGATCAATCCAGATGAATGCAGCCTGTGTAATCACTGGTGAGTTGAGAAGTACTTCTACCACTAAACTCTATGAGGAAATTGGATCTGGAACACCTGCGGAACGAAAGGGGAAAATAAACTTATAATCATGTATATAATTGCTAATAATTTAACGTCAACTTATTTCAGTGATCTCTCTCCTCAACCTCCATCCACAACTACAAATCATCGACCTGATATCTATTCTTTTAGAACAAGAACAAGAACATCCTTATTTTTGACAAATTGTTTTTTTCCCTTCCACTGTCCGTCTGCGGAGCCAGCAGCCCTGTAAAATTAGTAACGTTGTATTACCTGGTAAGTTTCAGTCGAAATTAAAATTAAGTCCCAAGCAGTCCGTCCTCCATTTAGAAATTTCATATTGTGGTAAGAGTCACACTGCAATAAAATACACAAGGCTGCCTTTGGACTGCAGTCGCCTGAATTCCGAATTTGTATAAGATTGGAGTGGTTCATTAGCCTCTTTGCTTATGTGGCACAGATATCGAAGACACCAGATATTACTTATATGCCCTTTATACCGTTATGTAAATCTTCGTCAGAGACGACGCCATTCAGCAAAACGCTTGTTTTTCAAGATGGCTCTTACATGTACCACGTATAAATCCGGTACAGGACAGTACCAAATAAATGAAGAGATAACAAAATAATCAAGCTAAAAGAAAAGCTCCAAAACCTAACGGTTGAACGAAGTAGTACAATTATACCATAGCAACAGCGCCTGTTCCGTGTGTTTTCTTGTTGTTTCGTACGTCATGTTCAAACGCTGTCTGTCCTTCCGCCAGCGAGGTTACTATATTGTTTCCTTGTTTATCGATCTCTTTCTTTCGAATAGGTATGTTGACATTATTACATTGGTGCCTAAAATGAACAATACATTCTGAAACAAGAGGCCCATGGGCCTAATGCCCTGCTGGCATCGTGGCTATATTGCACCTGTTCATTTCAAAGTTGTGAGTCCTCAAGTGACTTCTGAACATACAAAGCTTAATGTAAAAACAGTCCATTAGATGGCAGTTCGCTCCACATGTAATCACAGCTTATTTGTGCAACTCCTGTGATGAATATTGTTGCATGTGCCAAGACAACAATAAATGAGTCCTTAACTTTATGTCCTCAGTGACCTTGGGACAGAAGATCTAGGACACCCAGATTATATAATACAAGGGGCCCATAGGCCTGCCTGGTGCTGTGCTGACATTGCCATTGAAGTCCAAGCTACACCCGGCCATTATAAAATCACCTCTTTCATCTTTACACGCATGGTGACCTCACAAAATTAAGTCAAGGTCGCTGTTATTATATACGATTCGAGCTTTGGACATCGTTTATACATCCTATCAATTTGGCAAGTCTAATCCGATTACTTTTCAAGATATGGAATTTTATATCTTAAAACACATTTTGGCTCATAATTTCCATCACATTATAGGTGGCGCCACTAGTATCACTACAAACTTAGACTTTGACCTCCCCTACAATCCCATCATATTTGGTGAAGATCTGCCACAAATTAAAGATGCTACAGCGTTCACAACATTTTCATATTTTGAGCCCTATATTGCATAATACTGTAGGTGGCGCCACCAATATCAAAAAGAACCTAGATTTTATTACTCCCTATAAGTCCTAAAGTTATATTGGGCTTACTCGAAAAGTGTGGACAGTACTGCGGTCACAAGATTTTCACATTTTGACCTGTATGTTACATAATACTATACGTGGTGCCACCAACATTGATGTCGACAAAGATTATTATACACTTCATAACTCCTAAATGTTATATGGGTCTATCTAAAAAAATGTGGGGTCCAGAGCATTCACAAGATGACCCCAATACTCAAACTGGCCATTTGACCTTGACCTTCAACTCGGATTAAAAAATTGTTAGTGTTTAAAATATGCGCCCCACATCCAGCTTTCCAAATAAAGTCTGTTTGTTGAAATCCAGTCTTAACTTTTCGAGTTATTGAGGAAAAACAATAAACTTGGAAAAGCGCCATACTCCATAATTACTGGTCACAGTGACCCAAAAAGCAGGTCATCAAGTACAGTTTTATGTATTATGTAATCAAGTCCAATTCTGATCTGGAGGCTCAATTCTCTTTGCCATTGTTGTCCAAGCTACCCCAGGCCATTACAAAATCACCTTTTCAACTTTACAGGCATGGTGACCTCACGAAAATACGTCAAAGTCACTGATATTACATAACATTCTACCTTTGGCCATGGTATATATATCAATAAATTTGGCAAGTGTAATCCAATTACTTTTCCAAATATGGAATTTTACATCGTAAAACACATTTTGGCTCATAATTTCTGTCAAGGCATAGGTGGCGCCACTAGAATCACTACCAACTTAAGACTTTGACACACACACACACACACACACCCAATCCCACCAAATTTGGTGACGATCTGCCGGAAATTAAAGATGCTAGAGCCTTCACAAGATTGTCACATTTTGACCCCTATATTACATAATAATATAGGTGGCGCCACCAATATCGAATGCGGCCTATATTTTCATACACCCTATAAGTCCTGAAAGTTATATTGGCCTAACTTGAAAACTGTGGACAGTACTGCGCTAACGAACAAAGTTCACGGACGGACAGATGGATGGACGGACGGATGGACAGATATAAGCGGTCGCATAAGCTCTGCGACCTTTAGTCAGCAGAGCTAAAAATGGCATGGCTACCTTAAGTACTTTTACGACATTTTTGCTCATAATTGGATCAAATTCCATATCACCTTAGAGATTCTAGAGTGTTCACAAGATTTTCACATTTTGAACCACACATTCAATAAAACTATAGGTGGTTGCATCAATGTCAAACGCGACCTAGATTTTTATACACTTGATGAGTCCTGAAAGTTATAAGGGACAAAGTTTAATACTGTAGACTGTATCGAGCTAGCATGCAAAAAGTTTATAGACGGACGGACAAACAGACAAAAATATGTAATCGTATATGTTCTGCAACCTGTGGTCAGCAGGCCTGAAACGGATGTCGTTTGTATGCATGCCATGGGGATGCCATGTGTCCGTCCACACAATACTGCCAGCGTACCCGAGCGAGTATTGTGATATACAGATCCCATACATCTGTTCGCCGGGCTGTTTGCAAGTCTTATGACTCTGCCTTTTTATTGGCTTAACACGGTCATCAGACGACATAATCTTCCAGTTCCTCTTCGAAACCAAAATTTCGACAAAATGCAAATAGCGTAACATTTATGCACTGTGCACCATGACGAATCTTTTTGAAAGCATTTACATCCGTAAATTGCTTGGGCTTGTGACTGTAAATTTCACAAAAGTAACCGAATGACAGTGTAAATGTATGTGCGTGAGTGCGCCTGTGTTGTGAATATCAAGCCTCTAACTTTCGCGTTTGTTGGGAGGTAGCTGTTAACATTTCTGAGCAGGTTATATATGTACACTCGTTTGACCAGTTCCCGATTTGCTAACAAAAACCCTATCGAAAATAAGCTAAAGAGATTAAATGCATCGATTATACAGACACCGCTTCAACATTAATGGCAAATTCAGCACGAAAACGTACGCTTCGCCTTACATGAAAACTCTAATTATAATCCTTTCTTATGGAATTATGTCTTGCTTGTAAATGAAGCTATTACATTGTAATTATGTCTGTGTGCTTTTCTTTCTTCTTTACAGGCAAATTTGTCCCACATTTCATTTGAAAAGTATTACACGTAAAAAGTCCAAACTTGGCATGAAGTCTTGAGTTTTTGTAAACAGGTTCAACGATTTTAAAATTATGTAAATTAGGGCCGTTTGAAAATTTAAATCTTGAATATCTTCAAAATTATAATACGTACAGGTAAACAATCCAACTTCAATTAATATATTTGTAACACTGCATATTTTTGTAATTTACATCTGAACTCTAAAGGTCAAAGGTCAAGGTCATTTGGACCTTTGAAATTTTAATCCAGTCATAACTCAGTCAATTTTTATCCAATTTTGATCATGTTGGACTCAAATTGTAGCTATTGTAACACTGCACATTTTTGTAATTTACATGTGACCTCTAAAGGTAAAAAATATAGGTCATTTGGACCTTTGAAATTTTCTTTCAGTCTTAACTTAATCAATTTTCTCAAATTTGGCTCAAATTGTAGCTATTGTAACACTGCACATGTTTTTAATTTACATGTGACCTCTAAAAGTCAAAGATAAAGGCCATAACTCGGCCAATTTTTATCCAATTTTGATCATGTTGGGTTCAAATTGTAGAAATTGTAACACTGCACGTTTTTATAATTTACATGTGACCTCTAAAGGTCAAAGATATAGGTCATTTGGACCTTTGAAAGTTTCACCCAGTCATAACTCAGCCAATTTCCATCCAATTCTAATCATGTTAGACTCAAATTGTAGATGTTGCAACATAGCACATTTTTGTAAGAACCTGTAACCTCTAAAGGTCGAAGGTCAAGGTCATCTGGCCCTTTGAAAATTTCATCTTGCCATGACTTGGTCAATTTTCATCCGATTTGGTTTGTGTTGGGCTTAAATTGTGGGTATTGTAACACTGTACATTTTTGCAATTTACATGTGACCTGTAAAGGTCGAGAGTCAAGGTCATGTGGAATTTGAAATTTTCATCCAGCCATAAGCTTAATAGAATGTGAAGTACCAAAGGACAAAAGTTGTAACCCGTAATATTTACAACTTTTGAACGTACACGGACAGATTTGCTTTGAAGAAAATCTGCTTTTCTAGTTTTCCATTATATTTACTTCGTGTTATCGCAGATGTCCTAACACAGTTTCAAACTCTCATTAAACTTATCGCTTCTCGGATTCTAAACTTGTGCTTCACTTATAAAACATAAAACGTGGGGCCGTTTGAGGTTGTGGTTAGCCGTCTGCCAAGCAGTGATTCACCTGCACAGAGTGCCACACCTGGCACAATCCCTAATATTTAATGGTGTAACTCTATACCTGGAATTTCATATAACAAAACTTTGCGATTCATAAATCCCCATATAAAGGTCATCAACACTCTACTAACCTTTAATTGTACGTTGAGTATTAGGTATATATTGAAAGGTGTTGATATACGATTCAATGATTCAAGATAAAGATTTCGTTTAATGCTTATGTTATGTGCAATAATTGGGCATGTATATATAATTTGGGAATGAAAATTATGAAGTGCATAAAAAACTAAAAAGCTCCGCACAAACAATGCCACATCCGTGAGAATGGTAGTCTAAGTATGATCTCACCCTGGATGAAACCAAGTTACCAAGTTCTTGTCATTTCAAAAGGCTCGTGCAAGATTCACATGAGGGCAATAAAACCATTTATATTAATAATTCGGCTCTAAAGTTCAATTTAATTTAGCAAACAATGGAATGTACACATGTCCTTCATCATGTTTAAATTAATAAAGTGTTCACTTTAGTCCCCTCACTTTCGTTTCATTTCATAAATTGCCAACAAATTTGCTTTTGGTTTGAATATATTGGACATCCTACTTCAAAGATACTTGTACAAAAGCCATACCTCGCCCTTCATCTGAAAATGCTTACCTGCTAAAATTCCCAAATATATTCCGAAAAGAAAAGCACACAAATATTTAACTGAACCACTATCAAGCTGATAACACAGTTCTGGGAAACAGCTCACGTAATTTTTTTTTACACATGGGACCGATCAGAATATATGAAGAGAGGAACTGAGGAACAAACTTTTTTTTTCAAACACAAGAGGCCTGTGACAGTTCTGTGCTCAGCTTACATTACATACACAGGCTGAAGTGATCCTCTGAACTTCAGAATGGTATCGCTGTCACCTTTGTTTAATACCATCATCACTGTTGCTAACATGGATATCACCCCTTTCCACATAAATTCTTACATAAAAGGCCCATGGCCCTAATGCTCTGCTGACATATAATCTGATTTCCACCACCAAGAATTCATCACCTGAATAGCATTCCCTCCATGACCCTGAGCAATTAATCAAAGTCATCCATATGATGCAACATCAAACTTTCGCATGAACACACATCTGTGGTACATTTGGTATCATTCCCCTCATTCTTTATAAACATATCGAATTTAGTATCATTTTCTTAAGTGCCTGATGACCTTGAAAAATTTGTCAATGTAACACAACATATTACAAAATTTGACCATTGGCCTAATGCATATTTGGTGTAAGTTTTGCAGTTCCGGCTCAATTTTTCATGTCATGTGCATCACAATAAAAAAAAAATCCCCGATATGCATTCTTCTGTGACCTTAAGAAAGTTGGTCAGGGTTATCCATATTATGTAATATCGATTTTCCATATATGATACACATTTATGGTACATATGGCATTGCTGAACTTTTAATTTGTCAATATGTAGAATTGCACGTCCTTTACTATGTCCTTAATGACCTTGAAAATTAGGTCAAGGTCCTTCAAAATTTGACAAAGTTTAACCATGCCACCATGATCCCACATGTCATAGACATTTGTCTGTATATTATTCCCTGTACTGGTATATTGATACATGTGTACAAGTTCACACGTTATGACCACAACAACAAAAATTCCCGCAATGTATTCCCTCTTAACTGGAGAAAATACGTCAAGGTCATTAACATCATGCAACAGTTATCTTCTACATATGATACACATTTGTGGTATATTTAGTATTATTAGCCTTATTCTTTCTCAACATAAATGAATTTAATCTGTTTTCAACACCTTTTGTTGCATATCTTCTCTTATACTGTCAGGGGCACCACCAAATGTTTGCGCGTTTTCGTCCTTTTGTCTGATCGACATTCCCACCAAATTCAGAGATGATTCATGGAAAACTCTTCAAAAAACTTTCTCAAAATTTTCGTATTTTGGCCCAAGTCATATAATACTACAGGCGACACCACCAATATCGAACTCGATCTAGATTTTTATACCTTTTTTTAAGTCCTGAACATATATGGGCCTAATATGAAAGCTGTGGACTGTATCGCGTTCACTACCAAACGTTAACGGATGGATGGATAGAAAGACGGATGGACGGAGGGACTGCGTACAGGCATGAGTAATCCAGTAAGCTCTGGCATCCTACAGTCAGCACAGCCAAAACGAAAAAAAAAATGCAGCACCACCTGTTGAACAAATTGAGGTCCAGAAGTCCCGAGATGTGTCCCTATACAATTCAATGCAATTGGCTTGGTGCTTTCAGACAAAAGAATTTTTTCATTTTTTTCTGGAAAATGAACAATGAAATTTGTTCAAAAAACAAACTCTCATTGGAGAGTGGCCATATGGACAAACTTGGTACAGACCATCTAAGGTACATCCCCACCAAGTTCAAAGTGAAAGTGGTTGATGGTTTTGGAGAAGTCGAAAAGGTGAATATCCATTGCAATCCTCATCGACTTGCATGCTATTCAATAGGAATGCGTGCATTAACCGACTGGTGCCCGAATTAAAAAATTCATTAGAAATCAAAACTCGATCCGAGTGACGGTTTTGGAGAAGTCAAAAATAGCGAAATCCCAAAATGTCGTGAAAAACAAAAAACTTGCTTTACCACCTGTTGAACTATTTAAGGTCTGGGAGTTCCCAGAAGTGGTCCTGTACAAATTTGAAGCAAATGGGCACAGACAGTGGTTTCAGAGATGATTTTGTAAAGTTTTGCCAAAATACGAACCAAAAAAAATAAAATGTACAAGAATTAATGAAGCATGACCTTTAACTTGGCAGAGATTCGCCCAAGTTTCATCTCCGCCAAGTAAGTTTGAAGTGGATCTTGCTGACGGGTTTTGAGAAGCCGACAATGTGACATGTCGGACGGACAGACGAATGACCGACCATCCTATAATCTCAGGTGACTGATAAGTCTGCTGAGCTAACAAGTGGACTGGGAGAAGCTGACTTTGCATGCATGAACTGGCAACTGCCACATGAAAGTTTTGTATGCACGACACGTACATGATGTTACAATGACTCTGACTATTTGTCGCAATGAAAAGCAACATGACACGCAGGACATGTAGTTGGACGGAAAGAGGTTAATTAAAAGACAAGCTGCAATGTGACTTTGATCATTAGGTCATGGTCACATGTATGTAACCGTTAGTTAGCCTTCCCAGTGAACCATCATCAACTACAATATTAAAATCCTAGCTCATACAGTTCTTCAATTCAAGACATGAAATACAATAGTTGCTTCATGGTATAAGAGTTCCAGGGTTTTTAAATGAATAGATAAGTTCAATAAGTAGTCGTGTGACCTTGGGAATTATGCCAAGTCACCCATCTGACTACTATAAAGATGATCCCCACGTGAAATATCAAGCAGTGTTAGGAACTTGGCACTGAATACATCACCACTATCAAAGTTTTAGCTCAAATAGCTCTTATGTTATCCTGAAACAAAATTCTGAAAAGGAACGATGTGATCTTCTACAATTATTGACTTTTTAGTGGATAACTGTGACGTGATATTTACCAGACAGTTAAAAAAAAACGTTGACGGAGGCGATTGTCGAGGTCAACATCGTTTTCTTTCTTCCGCCACCGGGGAGGGGGGGGGGGACCATCACATCTATCCACCAGAAAGTCTAAAGGAAAATGTTTTTCTTTGGATCACTTTTGTGATTGCAGTATCTCAAACGTGCCTGGGCTTAGGGTTGTCTTTTTTTTTTTTTTTTTTTTTGGTCGCTACAAAAGGTATCACCTCAGGCACAGATGAACTGATTTGATATCTGAGTCACTGTGATTTGAAATTTGGCACAAGCATAGCAATCAAATCAGGCGCAAATGCTGGCTTTATGAATAAATCAATTATGTGTCTACCTACCGTGATCCATAATCCATGTACAATGCGTTAACTGTTTCAGACTTTCAAATTGCATTATGCACACCTCACCTGTTTGGTGAACAAACTAGCAACGACATTGGAAAGCGAAACTACAAACATTCACCATATGATAATTTGGCCATGGATATTAATACAAGCCGAGGACTGCCCATGTGTGTTTTTACTTTGTGTTGATGTAGGTAACTATTACATGGTCAGAGGTCAAGCAATTGTAATACGGGCATCCTCCTCATGTTCAATATTAAAGAACAGTCCTACAGCTGGACATGTTTGTCTATATTAAATAACTTTTTTTTCAAAAACTGGTTTTGTCTCTCCATATGTTTAAGATGCAAGAGACAAATGCGGCCCAGGCTCTACGACTAATTACATGTACAGTGTCTTCTATCATGTAACTGTTCATAGCCTCTTAATTTGTCAAATGCTGTATAATTAGAATTGAGGCTATCTATATGAGGAGATGAACATGTTCAATAGTGAAACAAAAATTAAACTATAACTTCCTGAGCCAATTTAACTCACTCTAACAAAAGAAGTGCTTTCCACCAAATCTCTTTGTACTTTAGTTCAGTCAACTCTGCCCCGTGCCCTACTTCGCCATAGTTGGTTTATGAAAATAATTGTTGACATTTAACTCTTTCAGTGTCAACTGCGACTAAAGTGGAACTATGTAAAAAGAACTGCTCTGAATAATAACAAGGGTGCTAGATTCATGTTCATTGTAGAAAGACCTTTGATCCAAGCACCAGCATGCTTGCAGTTATTAATATAGAAAAAACTAGTCCAGGTCAACAGCTTTCCTCTGCGTGCTTTGGGCTCAATGCACCCAACTTCAAGACGCACCAAAGAAAGTTGTTGACTCAGTCCAAAATGTGGCACTGAAAGAGTTAAAAGCATCACCTGTGAAATTGAACATAACATGCAAAGTATATCAAGGTCATCTTCTCATGGTGTTGTCACAGACTTGTACCTTTTTGACATGTCACTTTTATAACTAGTTTACCTTTCAATTTTTAGTGGTTTGCTGACCTTTATGCCTGAATATGTTTGGTGGGCTTGAAGGGTGCTCATACTGTCCAGTACTCCTCCTAGAAATTTCAAATTCTGATCACTAACTCCCACCCCCACCCCCACCCACCCCAGTCAATGTGATATGGTGCGCACAGCTCTGTTGTGAGCATATGGCATAACTGCTGTTGGTTCAGGTATTTCACGATGGCTCCCCTGACTGTGTCCACAGGCCATGGGAAATGCCTGAGCCTTACAGGCGGGGATAGGGTCAGAGGGAAAAGTTTTTCCCTTTTATGTATCAGCTATGATACAGGAACGCGGCAAATAAGTGGAGTGCCACTGCATTATTATTATTATTATTATTATTATTATTATTATTATTATTATTATTATTATTATTATTATTATTATTATTATTATTATTATCATTATTATCATTATTATTATTTATTAATTAATTAATTTATCTATCTATTTATCATTATTATGATTATGATCATCATCATTACAAAGAGGTGACAGATTCATTCACTTTTTGCAGCTTGGGTTGTTTGGACTATTCAAGTTCCCACCACTTTCTATTCTGCTTTGCAACACATCACACTATTCGCACTGGAAGGAACTTGATCAGTTTATGATGTCTCTGTGTGTCTGATAACGGTGATCAAACGGTTAACTGGAACCTGAGTGTACAGTGACCACTGTTACATCCCCCTCCCAGAGGTTTTCAGACATGCAAACATTGCTGCTTATTTCGGGGAATACAAGAACATTTGCCATTATTGTAAGGCAACAATGGAACATGACTGATTTCAGGGAAAATGAAAAAATAATTATGGAACACCAAATACATTTTATGGGAAAATGGGAATTAAATACTTTTAGGGAACGTGACAATCCCATATATTATTAAGGAGGGGTGGAATAAGAATGATAACTTAAATAAAAAGCATATCTGGTAAATAAGTATTTAAAATTGGCAACACTCCTTCGTATTCTCTGAAGAATATCTTAACTCCAGTGTTTCAATTTCTAGGGTAACAAAACACTTTCCATTTGCTTAAAACGTTTTCACTTTGGCACATTTAACTGTGCTGGTGGCAGCTTGGTCCGCAGTTTTATCCTGTTGGTACACGTTAAACTAAAAGCACCATGTTTTCCCATATGACATTGAAACGTACGCGGTTTGGCTGCTTCCTGTGTTGTGATTATGCAAATTTCAGTTTTCTTAATTCTAATAGGTGCTCTGGTGCTTTGCCCTCTTGGTCCACTCAAACATATGCAGCAATGTAAAATACTCAAGTTAACTTCGAACATTTAGACCTTCCAAACTTAGAAGTTCATTGGATCCAATATGATTTTTCCCCCAAAACAAACCTTGCCATCTTGCTTTGAGTAGATTGTAATTCGTTTTTTAATGATTTCTTTAAATGTCTCAACCATGCATTATAATCAAATCTTTGTTGCAATAACGCTAAATAAATCCTTTTTTCTCTCTCTCTCTTTCTACACCACGACCTGTCCTTTCATGTTCATCGAATAAATAAACAAACAAACCTTGGTTGCTTTCAATTATACCCGAATTTTCTATCCTCATTTCCTGTTCCAAAATTACCCCTACAAATAATTTTCAATTTCTGTTGGGTACAGTCTCGAGAAAGACTGGGCAGCGCATTCTCGAGACTGGGCATTTCTCGAGACTGTACCCAACAGCTCTGTCCGGTGTGTATGCTCCCGTGCAACTCGGACCAGAGTTGGCGGTCTTGTTCCAGAAGAAGAACTTCCCACAAAAAGACAACTGGCAAGTGAAGATAGTATTTACGCCTTTACGGACACTGCGAGTGCGAGCGTGATGACGGCAACGCTCGATGCGAGCTCGTGACATAATAGTAACACAGGGGCAACCAGCAGAATGGTTGCCATCATATTTTGGTCGATACGAACCCATTCATACTTACCGGCAAAGTCACTCTCCATCGAAAATGCGGATTTATTAGGGTTAGCAACCCTAATCAGTAATTTCGGTGGACAGTGACTTTGCCGGTCAGTATGAATGGGTTCGTACCGACCAAAATATGACAACCATTCAGCTGGTGGTCCCTGTGACTGTGTAATAGTAATACGTACCTGAACTTTACTTTGGGCTGAAGTTGGCTTTGGTTTTGCGTTTACCGCTCGATCCCCATAATCAGTCTGCGCCACAACATCACACACGTTAGTCCACGCTAGTTATCCTTCACCAACATCCTAACATGGAAATCAGAAACTGAAAATTTGTTATCTGTTCTAATTTACATAACTACAACACAACTACAGCACTAATAGTATAACATTGTGGTTTCACAAACGTCACATGATTTGAAGCAGGGGGGAGCAGTCCGTATTTGCATGAAGAGAAGATGATGTAGGAGCGAAGAGCCACCTGGTGGAAGAAAGATTATTTAATCAATGAAATGCGAGCTTTTGTTTTCATGTCATGTCTTCCTGAGTGTATCAGCGAGGTTTGTATAAATGAATTAATAGTTAACATCACACCGACAGAGATTAAAGCAAGGAGGGTAGAACAGAATTCTTTTCTACCCTTCTTGATTCAGTCAGCAATGCTTAATTTCGTATGCATAAAACATCGAAACAACCCAACAGGAAAAATTCTGGTATAGGCCAGAGGCGTGTGGCCAATTTTCATATTGATCCCGCGTTTCCTTCTTTTGGAGGGGGGGGGGGGGTGGAACTTATTACGAAAGCTTTTAAAAGTCTAAATTTCGAGATTTTTCTCGAAATTTCGACTTTTTTCTGGAAATTTCGACTTTGTAAAGTCGACAATTCCAATTTCGAGAAAAGAGGCGAAATTTCAAATGAAAAAAGTTCAAATTTCGAAAAAAATCGAGATGTCGAGTTTCATTTTTATTTTATAATTTTGTGATCCCTATGGGCTTCCGTAATATAAAGACATGTACAAAGGTGTTTTGCTTTTTTTTTTTTTTTTTTTTTTTTTTTTTTTTTTGTGAACATTTCAGTGTGCTTCCAGATTTACGGCGGGAGCTTTGGTTTCTTCACGTTATTGTCATTATGTTGCAAATTACAGTAGAAAGTATAGTCCTGCACAAAGTTTCTATTTAAAAATTTTCGTGAACAAACGAAACTAAAAACCTTTGCACTGGACTGAATTCAAATAAGAAATCAAAGTATGAATGACATGCCTGACACGCACGCGATCACATTAGGAATTTAGATAACGGGCGGATATAGCGGGGCAAAGATTATCACTCTCAAAATGTAGCATTTAACTTGATTATCCATATATTACTAAAAGGGCAAGAACACCAGGCAAAAGAGGCAAAAGAAATGAAAAGAGTTTAAATGGTCAGATTGAATTTTGCATTCAAAATCATCCATGAAACCTGCACTAAGAATGAATAATACTCAATTCTGGGTGATACAAAAACATCAAAATACAAACAGGATGGCTCAGGCCTATTCCTCATCGAACTCAACTTCTTTTACATGACAAATATACTTGTGAAAAAATGTAAGAGTGTCTCTATTGAAATGTCACCAAAAGATAAAGAAAAGAAAGAAAGAAATATGTCAGGAAAAACGGACTGGGTATGAGAGATCTGATCCGATCCGTTTTGCCTTTGTTGTCATTTTCTTTCATGCGCCATGCTATTGCAGGGAGATTTTGCTGTACAAGCTATGTTGGCCGGGTGGTGAAGAAATCCAATACAATGATAAACATAATAAATTCATTTCATTCACATTTTTATTCACTTTTCTTCTCTGTTTAATTGCATTTGTTTTTTTTTGTTGTTTTTTTTTTTGTTTTTTGTTTTTTTTTTTTTGTTTTTGTTTTTTTGTTTGTTGTTTTTTGTTGTTTTTTTCTTTTTTTTTTTTGTTTTGTTTTGTTTTTTTCTTTGTTTTTGTTTTTGTTTTTGGGTGTTTTTTGTTTTTTGTTTTGTTTTGTTTTGTTTTGTTTTATTTATTTCAGTTTATTTTAATATCTCTTTTGTCCTGTGTCACTATTGCAGACATTAGCAAGAAGAATGATAAAAGCGGACATAAAGGATTGGGCATATTATTTATGGTGGTATCGCTTGTGTGTGTGTGGGGTTTTTTTGGGGGGGGGGGTTTGGGGTTTGTTTTTTTTTTTTTTTTTTTTTTTTTTTTTTAGTTTTTTGTGGGGTTTTTTTTGGAGGGGGGGGGGTAATTAATCTTAAGATGAAGTCAGTGAACATTTAGAATGAACAAAGAGAAATTATTACTGGGATATTAATTATTGCTTGTTGTAAGCCTTTGTTTAATCGCCACTTGCAGGGGAACTAAAACCGACTGAGATTTTGGGAAGAAAAAGTTTGACGAATTGTCCGAGGAAAATGGGTTACCCCCATTTCCCCCAATTTACCCACTTTCACATTATCGCAATTATCCAAGCATTTTCATGAAGAGAAGCACCAACTACGCCACACAGTGTGCTACAAACGGGAGCCTCGTTTTGCGCATTATTAACAAGACATATTTGGTGTCATTTTATATGTGATTTTGGATCCTTTCTGTCCAGGTTCTCTTTACGTTGAACCTTATTGTTGTTGTTAATAAACTTTATTTCTTTCGAGAAGATTAGAAAAATAGTCTATGGCTGATACAAATACGTTGAACCTTCTTGTCCTCACCAGAACAACTTAAGAAGAGCCTGTAATTTTTACATATGCAGTTTACCTGACAATTTGAGTTCCACATTCATTCAGTTAATTATGCCGGTATTTCACGCTACAGTCGTAACCATTTCTTTTCATCGCGTTATGTTTTGCTCTGATGGACGGACAAATTAAAATCAGACGATGGGCATAGAGAATCATGCCGACAATTTGTAATAACGAGAACATTTCAATCATTTTCTGTGAATTGAGCAGTTCATTCAATGGTCGCCCGGTTTATTGAATGTTAAAGATTTTTAGATAATGAAAAGATTCTGGTCAAAGTAAAGTAGATATGATCTATTTTTCAATCTTTAATTAGATTGGATCGATCTATTTTTCTAACTAAAACGGGACATGCATATTAATTTGATTGGTCTGTTAAAAGTTAACTGCGTTTTCATGTGTATTGTTAAGCCAAACTCGACACCCATGAGGCAGTGATGGCAGAGTACAATTTTCCAAAGCTTATCCCAAAAGTCACATTTTTAATGTTTTACAAATGTCCTGCTAATGGCTTCGAAAATAGCATACCTGATCATGAATATTTACATTGGTCGCATTCATGTATGAAAGCTGGTTGGACTGTGAAAACAAGATAAGAGGGAATATGGCAAAAGAACTCAAAATTGACAATGCAGAAGATGAGAGAGAAGTTGAAATAGAAAGAGCCCACAGGATAGGGCAAAAGAAGGGAGAAAAACCTCGACCAATTATTGCCAAATTCTCAAGATGGAAAGTCAAAGAGAAAGTATTGATTGCAGCCAGGAAATCCTGGAACAGGGACTCCAGTCTTGGAGCCTCAGAAGACTTTACAGACCATGTCCGCAGTGATAGGAGAAAATTGGTCCCTTTCATGTTGAAAGAGAGAGAACTTGGGAGAAAAGCAACATTGAAATATAACAAACTTATTGTTGATGGTCGTGCTTATGTTTATGATCATGTGAAAGAAGACATTGTACCAGCCGGACAGAGAGGATAGCGGTTTGGCCAAGGCCTACAGACAGATGTCCCATCACAAATACAGTTTATCTGCTGGAATGCTCAGTCCCTAAATAGACATAAGGGAAACAAGGAGTTAAAAGAAGCCCTATTGAATCATGATGTAATAGCCATAACAGAGACATGGGTCTATGACCCGACCCCATGGTGCACCTGGCTACCTGGCTATACCTGCTTTAACTTTTGTAGACAACAAAACAAACATGGAGGAATACTTCTTTACGTGAAAGATTCACTGGGTGGTGGGGTTGAAAAGATCAAATCTACAGACTGGGACTGTGTGATGCTATTATTTAAAACATGTGTTACTGGTTTGAAGAAAGACCTTATTTTTCTAGCCACATATTTAGCACCAGAAAATTCAGTACTATATGAGAAATGTGGTAACAATGGTATAGAAAATCTTGATGATTGTTTAACAGAACTGAAAGCAAAATATGGTGATACACATATCCTAATAGCAGGTGATCTGAATGCTAGATCTGGAAATTTAAATGATTTTATTGAACATGATGGTACAGAATACATCGACAATACTGACTGGTATGAAAAGGATGTATTTGATACTGACAGGTCAAATAAGGATCTTAAGGTGAACAAATATGGACAGCTCCTAGTCGAGTTATGCTGTAACTTTGATATACATTTATTTAATGGACGTATGAAGGGTGATCTCGAAGGAAACTTTACGTGCTTTGCAAATAATGGACATAGCGTTGTGGACTATATGATTGGAGATACCAACTTATTTTCAGATGTAACTTATTTTCATGTGCTGGATTTCGATGAGTCTGATCATTGTCCAATCCAATGTTTTATACAAAGTAATTCACTACAGAATGAGCATAACAGAGGTGAACAAACAATGTCAGATTATGTAAGATTTGCTTGGAATGAGGATGAAAAAGAACGATTTATTACAATGTTAAATGATGAAACTGCAGCAAGTGAATTTAGGGCATTTGAGGATATAGTGGGAAATGATGTGGACAAAAGTGTAGAAATATTAAAAAAAATATATCAGAGAGCAGCTGTAAATATGAAACTTACATCTGGATTCAAGGAATATCATGATGAAAGATGGTTTGATGAAGATTGCCTGAGTGCAAAACAGACTAAAAACAGCCTCTTACAAAAATTTTGAGAAAGTAATAGTGAAGATGATTTTCAAAAATATAGGTTTGCCAAGAATAAATACAGATCATTATGCAGGGAGAAACAGGATAAGTGGAAAGAAAAGCAACGGTGTAAGTTGAAATTAGTGAAAAATGATGTAAACAAATGCTGGCAACATATTAAAGGACAATGTTCTTATAGTTCTAGTAGTATAACACCTGATGAATGGTTACTTTAAAGCATTGTATAATCCCAATGTGGATAATAGTACTTTTGATGACGAAATACAAGAAGACTTAAATAGTCATGATCTATGGTGTGATACATGTATAGGAAATGAACCAATGGAGTTGAATGTACCAATTGAGGCTTCAGAAGTTGAAAAGGCAATGAAAAGTATGAAAAATAAGAAAGCCCCCGGGGTTGATGGCATTAGCATTGAATTTTTTAAAGCTTCCAAAGATAAAATAATACCATATCTTCTCTTATTATTTAATAGTATTTTGAGCCAGGAAACTTTTCCTAACAAATGGTCTCAAGCCATTTTATGTGCTATCCACAAGGGTGGGTCTAAAGAAGCTAAAGATAATTATAGAGGTATATCCCTTTTAGTTGTCTGTATCAAAATTTTTACGAAAATTATAAATAACAGACTTATAGATTGGAGTGAAAGACTTGGAAAAATCCATGAATCTCAGTGTGGTTTTAGAAAAGGCAGGTCAACCATTGACCATATATTTACATTAAATGCACTGAAAGAAAAATATTTAACCAAAAAAGGTGGCAGATTATATCTTTTATTTATCGATTTTTCTAAAGCGTTTGACCGAGTTCGACATGACTATTTGTGGTATAGACTTTTTAGTTATGGTATACATGGGAAAGTATTAAAGGTTCTCAAGTCAATGTACTCTGAGTTAAAATCATGCATCCGTACACCTGAAGGACTAACTGAATTCTTTGAATGTAGTATAGGAACCCGGCAAGGATGCATGGTCAGCCCGTTCCTCTTTATTTTGTATATAAATGATTTTGTACTTGATTTGGAAAAACAGGGTTGTAAAGGAGTGTTTGTTTCTCCAGAATGCCCAAATGTTCTTGCTCTTAAATTTGCTGATGATATTGTAGATATTGCAGATACAGTTGGTCGTCTGCAAAAACAAATAAATGTTTCAGTTGAATTTTGTGGCAAATGGGTCATGAATGTAAATACAAATAAGACAAAAGTTATGGTTTGCAGAAATGGTGGACCTCTGCGTAAGAGTGGAAAATTTTATTTTGAGCATGAGTTATTAGAAGTTACTTCTTATTATAAGTACTTGGGAATTATGTTTTCAACCAGATTAGGATGGTCTAAAGCAAAAGAAAACTTGGCAGCAAAAGCACAGAAGGCTATCGGATTATTAAGGTGCTTTGAAAGTAAATGCGGAAAATTGCCTTATGATATTGCCTTCCATATTTTTGATCGAATGATACTTCCAATGTTATTATATGGCTCTGAAGTTTGGGGAACTACTTATTGTGAAAAAATAGAAAAAGTTCAAGTCAAATTTTGTAAAAAAATTTTAGGATTATCTATGTCAGCCAGTAATTCAGCAGCATTGGGTGAATGTGGTAGATACCCTCTTTCTATTCACAACATGAAACGAAGTATTAAACATTGGATCAAACTGATAAGAATGGATACAAACAGATACCTTAGACAATGTTATGATATGCTCTTTACTCTTGATCTGGCTGGAAGGAAAACCAGGGTTACAAAGTTAAAACAGTTACTATATAGAATAGGGTTTGGTTTTGGTTGGATTACACAGGATGTTGGAAATATTCAGCTCTTTTTACTTGAAATAGACCAAAGATTAAAAGACATAGCCTTACAAAACTGGCGCAGTGATAATGATGATAATAATAAATTATTCAATTATGTTAAATTTAAAACTCTGCTAAATGTTGAAAGGAATGTTACAGATTTAAAAGAATTTAAGTTAAGGAGAGCTCTAGCTAGATTTCGTACTGCTTCTCATTCTCTTAATATCGAGTTAGGTAGACATTATAATGTAGAAAAGAGCTCAGATGGTGTTCATTTTGTTTATCTAAAGGTATACACGTTATTGAAGATGAGATTCACTTTTTGTGTAAATGTTCAAGATATAATGATCTGAGATGTAAATACCTCCCAGAATTACTTAGTGCACACACATATCCTATTGAACATAATTTTGTAAAACTCTTGACATCTGAAGAACATGGAACAATTTTAAATTTATCTTTGTACATATTTGAAGCTTTTAAGTTATTGGATGCAACAGTGGTATAATTATGGATTCTTTAATTTGTGTTATCAAGTGCCACTCTCATATTGTGCTCATTTCATTTTTGTATTATAAAGAAATGTATTATAGGCCGGAGGCCTGAAAATACGTGAATAAAGTATATATGAACAATGTATGACAGCATCATCCTTAAGCAGACCTTTCACTTATGTGAACGTTTACTTGGTTTAAACATATTTTATTTCAAAAGAAAATACAACTAGAAAAGATGATTTGCTGCATAGCAAATCAGTGTGTGTCTTCAAAGCATATTGGAATGGCAATGTACAACTCTTCCATAATACAGGAGTACAAGTTGGAATGGCATCTCTATCTATTATAGCTTTGAAGTTATTCAAGATTTAAAAATTCTAATGGTGCAATTTAACATAACTTAAATTGCTACAACTTTTGTTTTAGATTCATTATATGCGCAATGGTCAACAACCCCCCAGTAGAAGTTGAAATGACATCTCTATCTACACTAGTTTTGAAGATATTCAAGTTTTAAAATTTCAAATGCTGCTAATTAGCATAATTTAAATGGCTACAACTTTTGTTTTAGATTCATTAGATGCACAATGGTCAATAACCCCCTAGTGTAACTCGAAATGACATCTTTATCTGTAATAGTTTTGCAGATAGTCAAGCTTTAAAATTTCAAATTCACCTAATTTGCATATTTAAACATCTTCATTCCTGTGCATAAAACGGTCAAAGTCCTTGTATGGAGGTACAATCATGCAACCAAATCGGATGAAAATTGACCAAGTTATGGCAAAATGAAACTTTCAAAGGGCCAAATGACTTTGACCTTTGCCCTTTCGAGGTTACATGTTCTTATAAAAATGTGGAGTGTTGCAATACCTACAATTTGAGTCCAACATGATTAGAATTGGATGGAGGTTGGCCAAGTTATGACTGGATGAAACTTTCAAAGGTCCACGCGACCTTGACCTTTGAACTTTGGAGGTCACATTTAAATTTTAATAAATGCGCAGGGTTACAATAGCTACAATTTGAGTCCAACCTGATCAAAATTGGATAAAAATTGACCAAGTTGTGGCTAGAAGAAAGCCACCATCGAAAGTGGCCTTTGACCTTGAAATGACCTTTGACCTTGAGATGACCTCCACCTGAAGTGAACCTTGACCTCAAAAATGACATTTTGGCTTAAAACTGAACTTTGACCTTGACATGACCTTTGACCTTGGCATGACCTTGACATTTGAGATGACCTTTACCTTGCTATGATCGAACTCCTATACACTCGGAACCATATCTACTATAGTACATAAGATATTGAAGATTTAAAACTTTAATTAGCCCTCATTTGCATAATTTTGAAAAGCATGACCTCTCATCATAAAAAGGCCAGACTTCATCCATAGAAGTATGATTGTGCCAAGTTTGAAGTTTCTACGTGTAGTAGTTTTCAAATGAAATGTCGGACAAATTTGCCTGTAAAGAAAGAAAGAAAGAAAGAAAGAAAGAAAGAAAGAATGAATTCCTAGAAAAACAGCAAAGTGTGTGCTGACACACACACTTTAATTCCTAGAAAAAACAGAAAAGTGTGTGTCGACACACACACTTTAATTAGCCGATAGGCTCACCAGCCTATATTAGGGCCTCTTGTACGTTTACAACAAGACAACATATTACAGGTAGATTGTGAGCACAAATTCACAGGTAGATAAACATACCGGACCAACAATGAGAAGAGAAGGAAGGGGAGCAAAAATGATGTGCGAGCATAGTAAAGATAATAGGATTTGTACTATTTACCAACTTAAATTATGTTCCAACTTGAATTTATCATGTTTTGAATCTTCCTGAAAGTTTAAGGCACTTCTGAACGGCCTCGAATATCTCCTCATTTTGATTTTTTGTGATTCTTTTTCCTTCAATTCCAAATAACACGGTTTTCAGGTTGAAATTACCATAGGTAAGTATTTTGCATTGTAGTTCATTTCTTAGTATTACATATTTGTTGCATTCAAAGAAAAAGTGGTGAACGGTCTCCAGGCTGGTTCCACATGAGCACGATGGCGACTCAACAACTCCAATTTTATACAGATTCCTGTTCAGCTGGTTGCAGCCCATTCTCATTCTGGAATGGATTATAGCATATTTCCTTTCTCTGAAATAGTATAATTCGTTACGTTTTGGTTTACTTTTGTTAAGTTCCCTTTTGAAATCGTCCAGATGCTCAATTGTCCTTGCTGTTCTGGATAATGAATTCCACTCACGAATGGCTGATGGAAAAAATGAGTTGTGAAGTGGGGCTTTTTTGGCATCAATAGTTCTTATTTGTCTGGTGCGTTCTGAAACTGTTCCTGGTAATAGTCTTGAGAGGTATGCTGGGGCTAGTGCATTAATGATTTTGAATAGGAGTACCAATTTTTGTTTCCTTCTACGTTCAGCTAATTTTTCCCAGCCTGTCTCAATATAGATTTGTTGGAGATTAGTATGGGCAAGTGTTCCTGTCACAACCCGGACTGCGGCCAGCTGAACAGTTTCAAGTCTGTCTTTGTCCAGTTTCGTGCATCCATCCCAGACCACACTAGCGTACTCCAAGCAAGGAAGTACAAATGAATAGTAAAGAGATTCGAGAGATTTTCTACTTAGCTTGTACTGTAGGCGCTTCAGGACACCGACTAGTTTTTTTTATTTTGCAATAACATGATGGAGGTGCACTGACCAGGAAAGATCAGCAGAAAGCCAAAGACCAAGGTGTTTGTGCACTTCAACGTTTTACAGAGTATTATTATTGAAGGTCAAGTTGGGATGATCCTCAGAAATATTCTTCTTACTATCAGGGATTTTGTCTTATTAGGATTGAAAGAAATGAGCCATTGATTTGACCAACGTGAAACTGATTCTAGGTCTCGGTTTAGGGCCCCGGCTGCCTCTGTTGGATTATCGACTGTTATAAAAAGTGTCGTGTCGCCAGCAAAGAGACAAATTTGAGATCTAACTGTCTCTACAATATCGTTTACATAAACAAGAAACAGCAGCGGCCCCAAAACCGAACTCTGTGGGACCCCCGCTTCGACTCTGCCCCAAGATGAAGCCTGGTCCTGGATAACTACCCTTTGTGTTCTTGCCTTTAAATAGTCTTCTTACCACGAGATTAGTGGGCCGCGAATGCCTGCGTTTTTCAGTTTGTGTATCAACCCTGGATGATATACCTTATCGAAGGCTTTGGTGATGTCACAAAAAACTACTCTTATATCCTTTTGAAAATTTGTGATACAAATAAACTAACTGGTTGACAGTCCCATCTCGGGGCAGAAATCCCGACTGGTTTTCGGTTAATACAAAATTATCACGCAAAAAGTTGAAAATGTGCTTGAAAACAGCACGTTCAAAAACCTTACCTACACAGCTTATCAAAGAAATAGGTCTATAGTTATTACATAGTTCTGGTGCACCACCTTTGTGGATTGGCGTTACATGTGCTTTCTTCCAACTAGTTGGAAACTTACAGTTCAAAAGAGAAAGATTCAACAATTTGGTGAGGGATGCGGTAATGCTTGGAGCTGCCTCCTTTAGAAGCAAGGGGCTAATACCATCTGGTCCACATGCATATTCGTGTCTAAAGATTTCAAAATATCTTGGACACTGTCTTCATCTAAAACAATAGTTTCAAGCGTATTTAACGAATCTTGAGTTTCACTGGGTAGATTAAAAGAGGAAGAGTCTACATCGGATTGTTTGAGAAAATATTCGTTGAAGGCTTCAGCTTTAGAAATACTGTCAGACAAGACCGAATTGTTTGATAGTATGGAGGGAATTGATGTATTAGAATTACCAGACATAAAATATTTAACCGTTTTCATCCACTTTTTACTTTTGAACTGACCATTATTTACAAGATTACATTGTTTATTATGATACTCATCCTCGGCTTTCCTTAAGTCACTTATATATTGGTTACGCAGGTCGCGGAAGTACTTCCAAATGCGGGGGTTTTCGTTTGAAGCCTTCGCCTTCTTGTGTATTCTATTGACTTTACGCTTTTGGCATCGTAGTTTTGATGTATACCATGGAGAGTAATCTTGTCTTATCCAGGCATTTTTGTGTGGTATACAGAATTAAACAACATTCGTGAATTTGGTAGTCCAAGCAAGACAAGCTACATCGATGTCTGGAGAGTCGAAACAGGCGTCCCACTTTACCTGAGTTAATTTTTCTCTAAAATAGTCAAAGTTAGCTTTTGAATACTGCCATATAAGCCTTTCGTATGACCTGTCCGCATTGCCTCGAAATAATAAATTTGCTGACACAGTACAGTGGTCGTTTTGCGCAACTGGAGTTAAAACAGATGTACCACAAACAAAATGAGGTATGTTGCTTAAAATCTGATCAAGACACGTTGATGTATGTTCGGTTACCCTTGTCGGCTCATTAATATGAATAGTGAGGCTGTTGAGCTGACTGAAGTTTAGTAGGTGTCTTCCATGATTAGTTCTAGGAACGTTTACTTATTACCATAACCTTTGATTTCTGATGAATAAATTCCACATCGCACTAGGAGACGAACTGGCCAGTCACGCTAATCAATATATAGGCCTATCATAGAGTTGTGCTTCACAGCTTGCCATTGATAATGTCATCTGCATATAGCAAGGCTGACATGATTAGATAATCAAATTTTATACCCCTGATTTTACTGTGCAATGAAGCAATAAGGTCTATGATATAACCACAGAAAATTGACAGGGAGTCAAAATGAAACCTTGTTTTACTCCATAAAAAGTTTGAAACCAAGCACTTTCAAAAAGTCCAAGGGTCCGTTTATTTTCAACCTTTTCATATAAACCAAACAATATGTTCTCAGTTTCTCCTTGTATTCCCTTTTTCCATAATAATAATTGTCCATATAGGGACAATCAATTTATGATGGAAATTTGTGACCCGGTGATATTTCGTCCCTTCAGTGGCCTAATTAAACAACATCTTTTCCCAAGAAAAAAATCATTACACGTGTTTACTGTAAATTGACATCAGATAATGCTAAGGAGTGTCAATACATACGATCTTCATACACATCTGGGTCAACTACTTCATGGAACTTAACGCAGATGTAGCACATCGCATTTATCGATCTAACTTGCACAGGTTGCCATTTTCATATTTTTGTCTGCTTCATATGTTGGAATGCTAACTATGCGCAGTGACTAGAAGATTATTGATTCCTCACACTGTTGATTCATTTTTCATACACTGCTGTGTATATACATATGTCTATGTATGCAACAGTCGAGCTCAAATGTTATTGAATCTTGTTGCATCAGTACACATCTTCGTCAATGTTTTCCCGACTTCAGTTGCAGTTACATTCACATATTGGACATGGTATGACACAGTTTTCTTTACAAAAATGATGTCACAGACTCATGCGAGTGCAATGCCTATTATGCAACTTTATTGTCGACACAGTAATATTCAAAAGACTACTCCACATCATTAATTCTTTAACAGTGTAAAATTGGATTCTTTTGCAAATAGTAAATTTGAACGTATTTTTTAAGGGCTGGACACTGTCGTGAAAACTTAACTGTTCTAAGTGATTTAATGCCTTTGGGAATAGAAATGGCCTCGTGATGGACATTTGCCATTATACGCCCTTGATTTATTCAACTTGTCTTGCTTGAAGATGATTATTATTATTCTGTGTATGTTGCATGTATCTGGAGCATGCTCTTAGTTTATTCGTTTTAGCATATTGTATCTACATCAGGAGTTCAATGTGATTTTGTTTATGACACTACAAATGAATATCAGAACACTAAATCGATGCTTCAGGGCTGATTTTTACAACTTTGTAGCTCATACGTGTTCTGTTCAAGAACCCTAATAAATATTTGAAGTAACAAGGTTTGTGGACCCAGCTGAATGTCTATAAGTCATTCTAAGGATTAAATGTGCGAAAACAGCAAATTTAACCTACTTAATGGTATCCAGCAAAAAAGTGTGGAATCAGCACATTAAACTTGCTGGATGGTATCTAGCAAAAAGGGATAAACTTAAATATAAAATTCCTACCTTTAATCAGTTCTAAAGCCGGCGCTAAAATGATTGGAGGAACAAACACCCACCCCACCCACCCACCCACCCCCACCCAAAAAAGGCCGCAGCTTTCCAAATGGTGATAAGGTCTGCGATTCATTCATTATTATATTAGCTTACATTGAAACATGATTATATGGGTAATCGTGTTTGCTTTTATTAGTGCTTACTGTACTAACGAATGTATTTGCCAAGGAGAGTTTCTTTCCCTTTGCTTCCCTTCAAGCCTGATATCTGCTCATCTACTTCGTTTCTTTATTGAGGACTATAATGCAGAACATGTCAACAAGAAAAACGACAACGGTAAAGGTTGCAACAATGGTCAGCAATATTCAGGATGGGAACTCTATCACTTTTCTTGCATGATAGTTAACATTCAAGACATTAATTGTGTCAAAGTATATATATATATATATATATCCATCCCCACGTCCACACATGTTGCTTCTGCATATAAAATATCGATTTGACCTAAACATTCAATTTATAGCGTTTTGTACAATAAGCCTACAGCAGCCATGTGTACATTGCACACATACTTTGCATCAAGGGACGAGATCATGGGAGTTGGCCAGGACGAAATACGTTTCCTTCAAATTTTGTCTCACATATTGCTGTGTTGCAAGATTTCGGACAACTTCTGACTAAACGTAAGTCCAGGAAGAAATTTTAAAGTTTTGTGTACGCTTTATAGCATCCACTTTATTTAAATGAGCTTGCTAAACATATGGAGTGGAGACGTTGAACACATTCCTACCGTCTGGTATAGGGAAGTGAGAGCAGCATAAAAGACATTTACCCATTTGAAGAGGGTTCATTGCGATCGACACAGAAACCTGACTATATATAGTTCTTTTGTGCTTTCCGGTGGGAATTGTCAGCTTAACTTTATACACACACATGTACACACACATAGATAGATAGATAGATAGATAGATAGATAGATAGATAGATAGATAGATAGATAGATAGATAGATGGATGGATATAGCTAGATAGACAGACAGACAGACAGACAGACAGACAGACAGACAGACAGACAGACAGATAGATAGATAGATAGATAGATAGATAGATAGATAGATAGATAGATAGATAGATAGATAGATAGATAGATAGATTTAAATAATTATTCGTTCACTCAATGATATCTATCCGTTTAACGCTTTTTGTCAACATTTAAGACTATCGTCTGGAGTTGAAAGCTCAACACGCGACTGTCTTTTCAGAAGTTGGAGCTGCAACATCTCTAAATCGGCGGGAAGTGGGCGGTATACTTACACAACAGTTTCATCCTTCGTCCACACACAAATAAACAAAATATGCAATCATTCTTGCACATGAAATATTTTGTTTGCGGTCCAAATATGTTTTAATTTGTTTCAGTCTACCCTTGTTTCCCCCCTCCCCCCATTTTTAATAACCATATGCACCAAAAATATACATACAAAGTAAAAAGTGCACAAATCATTTAACTTGAATAGATGGCTTACCAACTTGCGTTTACCGCATGCACTGTTAAAACAAAATAAGTCGATGTAGAAGTATAGCTTTCAATCTATGTAATGTTCACCTCACAAGCACAATGTTGTGATAAACGAGTAGATATGGCCACTCATTGCAAACATCGTAGCCGAAAAGAGTGTACTCTTCCTGTTGAAGGAACTCAAGGTCACTTCAATCAAACAAGAGGCTTTACATGCAAGTCTGACACAGTCTTTGATCGACCTTCACGGCAAGTTCAAAACTCGCTAGAAACTCATTCTCATGGCCGAGCACTCATGCGTTCTCACTGGGTCCACATTAATCGTTCATTACTTTATTGTAAAACCTACCAGCTTTCAATTTTATCTATAGGTTTTTGCAGTGTTATCAACTGTTCAGGTACATGTTGGCCTGTATGCATGTACTTTGGCAAAGATTAGCGCGATAAAACGTCACAACGGAGATTAAAATTTCAAGCTAAATGAGGCTACTTTAAATATTTTACAAATAAAAATGCTTGTCATGAAGCATAATTTATTACTTTGCATGTTTTGATGCATTTGAATATAGCACAGAATGGCAAATAGTACCTCACAAGTGAAATTGTCCTACTATTTATCTATTTCTGGCAAAAGTCCTGTTGATATACGATTTCAGTAGGGGAGGGTCCGGCGGGAGGGTTCCCAGTTTGAATGAAAGGCGTGTGCAAGCGGAGCAAGGACCCGAAGCTTCAGGTCCAATGGATGCCCGGAGGCGGAGGGAGAGAGGACATGCCCCCCCCCCCCCCCCCGTTCAACCAAGGGGGATACTGCCTCCTTGGCACAACTATAAAATTACACGTCAAATGGTGCATTTGGGGGCCAAAATGAATATGTTCACTTTGTTTTGCAACCAAGTGTCAAATAAAATTCGAGGCCACCAAGAACTAATTCCCATTTCCGTATGAAAATCATCAGGCACTACACATAGGAACTGAATTTTGTGACTGTCGGACACCCAACTTTTTCCTCTTGAACTGGTGTATGAAAAGGTCATATTGGTACTTGACCTTTATGGTTAGTTCTGGTGCACCCACATGAATCGTGTTTATTTCACCTTATTAGTATAATAGTGCCTTAGATCTTGCAATTATTTTCCTTCTTTTTTTTAACTGTTTAGTCCCACAGGTGTATGTACATGAAATATGTCTGTGTAGATGGTTAGCGTTTGTACTACATGTATTTGTATTGTGTGTATGCCAGACAATACCTGTAACAAGGTCTATGTCAATAAAGCTTTGACGTGTGTAAAATGGGCCAACAATATTAATGCAATCAATAGTGATGCTAGTGGGCCTGAAATCTTAATGTTAAAATAACATTGTATTCGCTTTAAACCACTAGAAAGCAGCAATTCTGGGCAACCTGGAGGTAACTAACATGGTGTTCGTGTGCGATAGTAGGATACACTTGATGCGGCACGGCAGAAGGCGTGGGGGCGGGGTGGTGGTTCGGGGCAACCAGACCCCCACCCCCCCACCGATCAGCTAATTGTGTAATTATTAAAATCAGATGAGCAGTCAGATTTAAGTACTTTAACCCTTTAAGGATGGTTCAACATTATCATCATTTTTGGATTAGTACTTAGGGTACTGAATTCCATGGCCTCCCCCCCCCCTCCACTCAGCACTTAAAAATGATGATCTTCCATGAAATAATACCCAAAACCCCAAAAATTTAGGTTACAAATGACCATCATTTTCCATTATCTGTAAAAGTGTACAGATCCACCCCCCCCCCCACCCCCCGCCGAAAGTACTAATTCAAAAATGATTAAAATGTTGAACCATCCCTTAGTCGGGTAAGAGGAATGATACCGATATTAAAGCTGTGGTTCCTTATCATTTTGTTGGGCCATTCTCATGCACTTCTTGCTTTTTACTTAGGTCGAAACAAATATATACATTGTATTCATGCTTCATCTAATCCTCCTCTTGTCTTCATAAAGAGGCAGGCAATATTTGACTGAATTTTTCAGTGCGACTGCCATATATGTTGATTATGCGGTGTGTTTAAAACTTCGAAATTTAAATGTCATTATCATAATTCTGGAATGACAACCGATATTCATTAAATGTGTTTTTTTTATTATTATTATTTTTAAGGTCCTGCATTGATGGTATCTGATGACTGTAGCTTCACTGTACAAAAAGGATGAGAATGGCGGCTACGGAGACCACAGAAACCAGTATACAAGTAGTTTCAATGAATCTTGGGGGGCGATTCATGGGACGCCAAATTAGACATTACGGGCACCAAACACTTCAGAACATCTTGCTGGAGTACGATGTAGGGATACTCTTTGGTCATCAAGGCAGTTTTAAACCAAGGCTTCCCACAAATTACCGCCACATGGGCAACAACAAGGCATTTATTGCATATGACAAAACCAGATTTTGGGCAAAACGTGACAAAGATTTGAAACTATACATCCGAGACCTGCAATTTCGTGGGAAACTGCCCCAATACTACCTGGTGATTAGTAATTATGCAATTTGCAAGCTGAAGTGCAAAAAACCACCATACGCAGAGTTCATTGCAATATCATGGATAACCGATGAGTGTGACGGGAAACTAAAGGCAAGAAATTCCTACAAGAAGCTCACAAAATTTGCATCAGATATTTCCGGAATTGAAGAACTCCCAGTGGTTATCGGAGGAACATTCCGAGTTAGTGAAGAAGAAGCTGAAGATGGCACTCCGCCGGATATGAGCTGTCATAGCTATGTGGCTTCAACGGCGCGACGGGCGATCAGACAATCCGACTTCCTGGTCAGTTCTGAAGACCTTCAGATCACGGACGTGGAACCGCTGCTGTTGGCAGACATGGGACTAGAGGACGAATCAGAGATGTGGCGTAATCCCGAAGATGTCTTTTACTGCGACCCGGTCATGGCCACTTTGCACGTAGCACCGAAAGAAAATTCAGACCGAGAGCTAGATATGTTGGACGAAGATGAAGCACTTGATGCGGAGGAACAAGATGGAGATGATGAAGAGGACAAAGTAGAGAATAGTGTTGCTAATGGACCAAAAAAGAGCCAGTCTCCAAACGCCGCAAAGGCTTCGGATATTTATGACGAGACCAGTGTCAGTTCAGCATCAACATGTTACATGTCCTGACTTAACAGTGAGCCCAATGGGTGTTTTTGTTTAAGTTGTGGCAGGGTAAACAGTGATGGCGGCATGCTGGTGTTACATAGTATGACGCTGGGGCTGGTGCTGATGCTGATGCTGATGCAGCTGCCAGGCTGGAATCTGTTCCCTTGTCCCCGTTGCTTTCAACGTTATTCTGAAGAATGAACTTTGTGAGGTTTCCATGGAATACTGTTTCTGATGTGGAACGGGTGGCGTGACAAAAATGGTATGGTTACAAGTGATCATTATAGATTCCTTGGTAACAAAATTATCAAAAACCAGATTGAAAATGTAACGAAGATTGGACATTGTAATGGTATCAGAGTTGAACGAGCACACGATGCTCCAGCTATCTGCTACAAGAACAGGAATAATTAATGAGCACAACCCTTGAAACTATCAGTTCCAGGCACCCGCATCGTTGTAGTGTCATACTCATTTCTAAAGGTTTCAATGGACAGTAAAAGGCAACCATTGAATGTTATTAACATTCTTCAAAATGGATTACTTTCTAGCAATCGTATGGAATCAACTGGGTAGTTTTCCTGGTACCACGGCTTGAGAATGTCAAAGAAATCTGAGCAATACAAACTTTCGTTCACCACTAAATGGGAGTGATACTGGTAGAACTCAAGCCTTGGTTCAGACCAACTACAGGGAACAGAAAATCCACTGGTACGCTGGGCCAGGGATTAGGCCCTAACTTACAGGCCGTTCAACACCCTATAAAGTACCATTGCTTGAAAATTACTGGAACAACAGTCCGATGAAAGTGTATGCTCAGATCACTTAGACTGCATGGCGGTACGCTATATAATGCTACGTATATTTATTGAAGCGGCGGTTCAGTTTTGGGATACAAACCTAACTGAATACAACACGTTTTCTTTATCAAGCTTTGGTCTCACTTGTGTGAAGGGGTAATATACCAGTTTTCAGAAGTCTTATGAAAGCACGGAATCGCACAAAGAAATAAATGAGAGGGAAGTATATAAAATTGGCAATAACCTCATCTACACCACAACATATACGTTATATCATAATATCACATTCAGTCCCTCAAGTCATCGATAAGGAACTTAATGCTCAATAGAGGGCAATATAAGAGCGTTCAGTCCCAAGTTTTGGGAACTACAATTAGAAGAGATGCTGCATTCAACATTACTGGTTCTTTCACTGTTGTGACCAATTATATATAAAAACGACACGTGACAAGTCAACAAATGTGAATAGCTCTGCATATGAGCAACGATTAAGGCATATGCAAATGACAAAATGGTATTCTGAAACAGAACTGCAGCGGGCATTATTCTGACATCTGATACCCTTTTCCTCGGAAAGAGTGTCATTTATACACAATACCTTATAGGCCACTATGTAGCCCTCTGGTGCATTACGAAATGACAAGCAAGGTTGCAGAAAATATTTCCATGTGGTGTTTAATAGGTTTTTTTTTTCACACATTCCATTATAAATTGAAGAAAAATCAATATTTCTTCCATACTTGTTTGGTCTGCATGACTCAGCAGACAACTGGGTCACTGTTAGAAATGGTATTGAACGGTGGCGAGACTTGTGCTGCAGTCACTGTAATTTTTTTTTTAGAACAAAACATTATTTTTCGGTAAACTTAGCTACAGCAATTTAGTATAAATTACATACCATGCTTTTTTGCCGATTAATGCATTACTGTAAAATGCGGTAGCATTCTCGTTAATAATTGTAGTAACATAGACATAACAACCAAACGTTAACTTCCTGGCACCCATGTTAAATATAAGTAACATGCTCACCTATTATAGAAGTTGTAACATAAGTTATGTCCCCTCTCATCATTATCAACTTTGAACATTGTGAAGTTACCTGAATGTGGATGGATTTACATCGATGACATTCCATTTTAATTTAACTTTCAGGTTATATTTTGGATATTCAAAATTTCCATTGTCTTATCCTTATGCATATTGGTGTAGACATATGATAGAACCACCAAAGATCAAACAATGAATGAACATGTTGTGGAGCACGTGTTTGTGGCATAAACTCTGAATTGCAACCAGAAAAATATGCTCCTAGGTCTTCGTTGATTTTCGCAGCTTTTGTGTCTTCGATCACGGATGGCCAGAAAAACATTTATTTCTGCCGCAGAGTCATCATACAAATTACATGAAAGGACTTGCCCTTCATCTTTCGAAAGACAAATCAGTGTTCTGTAGCCATGCCTAAAGGCTAACATCAATCTAGTTATTTCATATCATGAAATCCAAACTTGTTACATGCCCAAATGCTGCTTGAACTCTATTCTGTGAAGATGTTTAGTCGGCTTACTTGGAGTCAACCGATTATTTCATCTCCTTGAGCAGGGACGTGTATAAGATACACCTCCCTGCCTTGAGGTACGTTTGGACCTTTCTCCGCATCGACCTCCCCAATATACATGGATATATTTACAACTTATCCATCATCGAACTTTCTTTTCAGACCACGGGGCAAAACGTGGTATCACCCGGCGTTTTTTCACGTGTAATGAAATGAAAAGTTGTATCACAGGCAGCATGCTGATGTGCCAGAAAATGAATGTGTTGAAAAATTCACGAATGTCGAGTCATTTATCATAATCAATTTTACACCTATGCATTTTTGGCAGTATCTCGTTTTAATTCTAAGGATATGGATATTTATGGTTGTTTTTCAATAGTATAGATATGTTGGTTGATTATTTGTTGGTCTGGAATAAAATTACTCGTTTACAAGCAGTGTTTCATCTTTTTTATCTGCACCACCACATGAACTGTATTCTTATGTCGCAACAATGGTATAGCGTACACCAATGCATCAACGTGCTTCTTTTATACCATTCATTCATTTGATGCTGTAATAAGATTATAATTTCAAAAGGAGACAGTAAAACGCATACAATTCATAAAAAACTACATTATATAAAACCAAGGTTTTTTTTCCAATATACTCTCATTTCTGCGTCATTCGTGACACATGCGCTGCACGTCCGAGTGTTGACCATGTGCCTCGTCACGTCTGTTGATTAAGTGCGCCAGAATGTTATTTTGCTTTCTTTCCTAAAAAGACCGAAGCAGGTGCCTATCAACCTTCTTTATGGTTCTGACATCAGTGTTTGCTGCCAATAAAGTAAGTAAAAATAACTAAAACAAGACACGTGCTTTATACGGTGTCGTATGCAAAGGACGTGTGAGTGAAAGAAAGTGAAAATCCACTGGAAATAGGAACAATGGTTGTCAAAAAGGGCACTACGCATTGAATAGTTGGATGATTTAAAACTACATAAAGATTGGTTACAAAAGAAAGTAAAAAAAATATGTGCATACATTCTATCATTAGGTATCATAATATATGGTCATGTTACTTTCCTGAATGATATTTCAATGATCCATTTGTGCTCATAAATTGATTTGGCTTGTACACAACGACGTGTTATGGTGAGCGGTTACTAGCGTGTAGGCTACTTCATCTTCATGTCGACCGAAAGAATTCTCGTTAAACCTGCACATTATTAATATTTCAATTTATTATCGACCTGTGTATGCTGTGTATGGCGAAACGCATGCAAGATTGACAAGTGCATGAAGTTTTTGTATTGCAGTTCGGAAAAGTACCACTAGCTTGGAACTTTTGAACTGAGCACGGACAGCATAGCACCAAGGTGGCTACGTGTATCCTTCTTGATAGCATCGAGAACACAAAAGCCTATTCGCGAATGTTACGGTCCTGAATGATAATAATTCGCACCCAATACGCATTTGTGACCCCCAAGTTAAAGGTCATGTCATTGATGACTAAAAAGAAATAAGCAAAGTATTAGGTCACTACTGGCAAACATTGGATGGATGATCTAGTCCAAAAAAAAGACATAGAAACTGAGAATTTAGATGTTTTGTGCACAGAGGAACCACTGAATCGATCTCGTGTAATTATAACTGATAATAAGATATATTACGATACTGTTAAGCAGTCATTAGAGATGAAAAATGGAAAGTCTTCCGGTGTCGACAACATACCAAACATTTTTTTTTTAAAGAAATGAGTACCAATTTTATGTAACGCTTTTGTTAAGATTTTTAACTTATGTAAATTATCGGATGTTTTTCCAAATGATTAGCACAAAGGCATTGTTAAACCCCTGTTTAAAAACGGAAAACCTGAAATTCGGGATAATTATCATGGCATCACGAAAGCATCAATGTTCACAAAGTTTTTTAATCAGTTTTAGAAACGCAATTTTTGCAATACTTTGAGGAAAGTGGTTTTCTGGGAGAATATAATGGAGCATATCGCAAGAGTCGCAGGTTGGAAGACCAATATTTTTAAAGGGTCTACGTAGTCTCAGGAAAAATGATAATGAGAAAACTTGGCTAGCATCTTTAGATATAAGTAAAGCATTTGCCTCTATTCATTGCAATAAATTGTTTCTTTCTTTGTCGAAAAACGGAATACGATGTAAATCTTAAAGATTATTGTTTGGTTTATATAGAAAATGAAAACGAAGCTATCGTTGTACCATTTGAAAGTCACTGTTTTCAGACTTCAAATAGCAGAAAACAAGGTTGCAATTTGTCTCCCTGTCTGTTTTCTGTAACTATGATTGACCTCTTTGACTCATTTCTGAGTGAAAACACGGGTATACACTTTGATAATCTAATCATTCCAACTTTGCTTTATGCACATGGCTAACATTAATGGGAAGCTTTGAAGCACAGCTCCATGATATGCTAGATGTGCCTAATCAGTTCACTTTAAAGTGGGGTATGAAATTTCATCATTCGAGACAAAAATTTATGGTAATAGGAAGATGTTTAGATATGCAAAAAATGTGAATGCCGGGTGATGCTTCATACATGAATGTGATCAATATAGATATTAAGGCATACTTTTTTCAAAATCTTTATCCGACTCCAATCACATCAAGACTTACCTAAAGCCTAAAGCTCAACAGCTGCATATGCAGCACACTCGCTCTGCATGAAAACATTAACAGAATAACTTTTGGTGATAAATTATGAAAAATGTACTGCTGCCATCATTGTCTAATGGATGTGGAGTTTGGCACAACAATACGCATGAGTGTGCAGGTCTTATGAAATCTATTCAGTTGCGTGCGCAATTCTGCGTATAAGAGCATCGCCTTCAATTACAGCCACACCTGGTGATTTAGGCCGATTACATGTGAGTATGTTTTTGTACAGACAAGGAGTCAAATATTATCATCGTTTATACTAGGCACTTTATGACACACGTCTCTGTGAAAAGGTTTTCGTAACATTTCAACATAACTTGAGACATTAGAAGCCCAGTGCTTAAAATTTCAAGATAACTTGAGACAGTAGAAGCCCAGTGCTTCGCCATATATGGAAGAAATTAGTAAAATATTGACAAATGTGGGCCTAGATCACACACCTTAAAAAAAAGACGGTTTACCTATAGTTTACAATAGACTAAATTTGGACGTATTTTATCAAAACCCTTTTAATGAAATTTACAATATGGAATCCCTGTCACTATAAAAAAAATTTGAAAACATGTAACGGACGAGAAAATTATATATTTCAATTTAATGATGTTGAAAGTGCCTGATTAAAATTCAAGGATAAAATTATTCCTTATTTACTTTTATTGTATAATAGTATTGTCAACACAGGTATATTTCCTGAAAAATGGTCAGAAGCTATACTTTGTGCATTTTATAAGTCTGGGTCATCAGACAAGAAAGACAACTATAGAGGAATATCTCTTCTTGTAGTTTGTGGGAAATTCTTACAAAAATCATGAACAACAGATTGTTAGAATGGAGTGAAAGGTTAGGTAAACTACATGAATCACAATGTGGAGCCAGGAAAAATAGATCTACAATAGATCAAATATTGACTTTAAATGCATTGAAAGAAAAGTACTTGTCTAAAAAAGGTGGTCGTCTTTATTTATTATTCATAGATTTTTCAAAGGCATTTGACCGTGTGAAACATAATTGTCTTTGGTATAGGCTTATAAATCAAGGTGTACATGGTAAAATATTACAAGTCCTAAGGTCAATGTATGCACAACTAAAATCTTGTATTCGTACTCCTGAAGGCCTTACCGAGTTTTTTTATTGTAGCATTGGCACCCGACAGGGCTGCATGGTCAGCCCGCTACTCTTTATTCCGCATCTAAATGATTATGTTTTAGATTTGGAAAAAAAAAGAGATACCAAGGTATTTACATTTCCCCAGAATGTCCCAATACACTTGCACTTAAATTTGTAGATGACATTGTAGACTTCAGTGATACAGTAGGTAGACTTCAGAGATATCTACTTGTATTAGAAGAATTTTGTGATAATTGGGTAATGAAGGTAAATATTAAAAAAAAAAAAAAAAAGTAGTCGTGTGTAGAAATGGTGGAACTCTCCGTAAAAATGAAAAAAAAAAAATAGAAATGAGCTTTTGGAAACACAATCTTATCACAAATATTTAGGTATCATGTTTTCTAGCAGATTAGGTTGGCCAGCAGCAACAAAAAATGGCAGTAAAAGCACAAAAGTAATATGCATGCTGAGACACTTTGAAATTAAATGTGGAAAACTTTCTCACGGTATAGCATTTCATATTGTTGATAACATGATAAAACCAATTTTGCTCTATGGATCCGAAGTATGGGGGACAAGTTATTGTGAAAATATTGAGAAAGTACATATTGAATTTTGCAAATATTTCTTGGGAGTTCCTTCATCAGCTAGTAATGCAGCTGTTCTAGGTGAGAGTAGAAGATGCCTTTGTCTGTATTTTATATGAAACGCAGTATTAAGTATTGGACTAAATTGTTATTGATGAATCCGAATAGATATCCAAAACAGTGATATGAAATGCTTGTTAAATTAGATGAAGCATGCAGAAAAACCATGGGCTGCAAATGTGAACTATTTAGTATATAGATTAAGTTTTGGACTTGTCTGGGTATCGCAGGAAATTGGAAATGTTGATTTATTTTTGAGTGAAATTTCACCAAAGGTTGAAAGATGTAGCATTGCAATCATGGCATACTGATCTAGCGAAAAATAGTTAATTAACATATTATGCACAGTTTAAAACTTTATTAAATGTCGAAAGATATATTACTGAATTAGAGGAATGGAAATTAAGAAATGCTCTATCACGTTTTAGAATCTCATGCCACTCATTAAATGTTGAAGTTGGAAGAAGAAATTATATTGATAAGGAATATAGATTATGTAGATACTGCTTGTCAAAAGATTTATCTTATGTTGAAGATGAAATTCATTACATTTATGTTTGTAAAAAATACACACACTTAAGAATTAAATTTTTACCAGAGATGATCCATGTTCATCCAGATATTTATTGTTTTAACAGGTTAATGTGTAATGAAAACTATGAAACAACTGTAAGATTATCTCTATTTATTTGGTAAGGATGATTAATTTGGAAGTACCGGTATGCAATTGTATTATCTAAATGAATTCATTTTGCTTGTTTTTGTATATCTGTTTTCACTTACAAAATTCAAATGGATATTTGTTTTATAGTCCGGAGGCCTGAAAATATGGAAATAAAGATTATTTATTTATGATAAAAATTCAAAACGAAAACGAGCTGTATAGGTCTACAGACTGATTTAGTAAGATGGGGTATCACAGGCCAAGATAAGTACACCTTATGTGTTTTCTCTTCGTATGTCTAAAATTAGGAAGCCTACGAGCTAAATACTTTATATGGTTCGAGTCGAAATTACCTGGAAACGGAAATGCCCATGTTTGGGTGCAATTTATGAATGCATCATCATTCGTTAAAACATGTTTGTTCCTTGCTTGTGCAAATTTCCCTGTAACAAATGCTGCCACCACAGTGTTTGATTATATACTGTTGGACATATTTTAGGGAACGGGATGTGTAATGATACATACAGAATAAAATGGTAACCAGATTCACGTTTAATCAATTTATTGTTCAGGTCTCCTGTAACAAAAAAAACAAAACAAAACAAAACAAAAACAAAAAAAAAAAAAAAAAAAACTTGCACAATTCAGTGAGCGTGAACCACTGCAAACACTGAAGCCTTATTGAATTAAATTGGTCATGGCCAAAAGTTGTCCAGTCAGCAAACCAAGAGAGTAAGCCTTCGAATCACTGTCGAAATGAGATAAGCAATTCTAGTATTAGTGAGCTTCATGGCACCCAGATGCAATCTCTCCACGTATGTGAAAGGACGTTGAGCGGTAGAATTTTCCTGTGTCATTCTGCGGAGTGTTTTTCCATTGAAGCTGCTGTTCCAGCTGTGTATAGTTCTGGGCGGGTTTGCCAGCCTATACGCATTTCTCCCCAACAAGTCCCACACATGTTCCATAATGTTGAGGTCTGGGTTGGATACTGGCAACTCAAGATGTGTGTGTATTCTTCATGCTGTTTGTGGTCGTTCACGATCTGAGCTTGCATTATCAGCTTGGACCTATGGACAGCAAGCCAAACGCGACCACAATAGGAGCCAGACTGTCACCCCAACATACCTGTAAGATCATGATTCCATCAATAATATGCAAGAAAGACTTGTGGTTCCACGACATGGACATCCAAACCATCACAGAACCTCCTACAAACCACCAAACATTGCAGACATGTCTTCTGTCAAGTGAGATATTCTTTTCACGCCAGACGGTCATTCTTCCTTAGCGGAACTTTAACTGAACACCACATTACACCATTGATAAATTCTCTGTTTGTTTGAAAGACAATATAATCAGGAAATGTTGTCTTAATTACTTGTCTGTTTTTGATTATCACCAGACAATATATTTGGAAAGTGTGTACCTTATATTTTTGGTGACCTTGGCCTATATAATATAGGTCATGATGCACACATGCAAGTAGACAGTTTTATGCATATTTTACTTCTCCTTCTCACATTTTTGCCATTTTCCACATGAACTACAGGTACATGGTCAAGGCCATTTGGCCATATAAATCTATGTTCAGCAGAATCAAAACTACATTTGAAAGCAACAGTCTACCCCTTAGTGCATAAATTTAATCTTTTTAACATGTGCATTATGTCCCTATGAAGCAAAGTCAAGGTTATTTAGCCACCATATAATTAATATCCCACATACTCGAAAGCCTTTTTTTTTCTTTTTTTTTTTTTGCCCAAGAATTATTTTTCATCATTGGTTTGTACTGATTTGTCACTTAGTTGACTTCGAAGTCAGCTGAGTTTCATGGATTGGTGGCCATCTGTTTTCTGCCTCTATGCGTTACCAGTCTTGTGAACACAAATGCATTTCGGAGGTATATGTTCAAAAACAAAAAACAAAAAAAACAAAAACAGCCTGTTGTTTCGAAATTGCAACAGAACACTTTTGGATATATCCCTTGCCCTTAACGTCCAACAGGTGCATAATAGCACTACATTTTAAAAAAAATAAATGAATTTATGTGCATTTTAATTTAATTTTTTCTGCTCCAAAACGTCTGGCTGGGTCCTTTTGAAACAAACTAAGAATGCACCTTGACCTGGTCTCTCCCAATGATGTTCAACCACTAGCATTGCTGTCATTTCCTGATTCTTATCTTATCGTTCAAACTCTATAATGATTAATAAGAGCATACATTACCGTTGTTAGTATACATATAATAGTATAAATGGGTGGTGTTGCGGTCATGTTCAGGTTTAAAACAAATTCTTTGAAAGTACATTTTGATTTATGAGCATACCTGCCAACCTCAAAGCTTACAAAATCTTATCTTATCGTTCAAACTCTATAATGAATAAGAGCATACATTACCGTTGTTAGTATACAGATAATAGTATAAATGGGTGGTGTTGCGGTCATGTTCAGGTTTAAAACAAATTCTTTGAAAGTACATATTGATTCATGAGCATACCTGCCAACCTCAAAGCTTCCAAAATCAGAATAGCTTTAGTCAATCACCCAAATATATCAGAATAGCTTGTATTCTTCCATAGGGTATTAAAGGATGCCTGCTTGGAAAAATTTCTTGTGTTAACCAACTTTTACACTTTTTGGTTGAAACAGCAAACACAAAATCAAAATTATTCTGATAAAATCAAAAATGGTTGGTAGCTATGGACGAATAATTAGCATTGTTATAATAATGGATATATTAACATTAATGCATATATTTGTAGCTTTCTCCAAAACCGTCGGCCAAATCCTCTTCAAAGTTTCGCTGTTAATGGCTGATCTCAAGATTTTTTTTGAAGACTCCTTTGGGTTCTCTATTAGAGGTTTGCATTTGGGTGACCTTGATCTAATTCCTTAAGATCAAGTGCCAAAATACCATGAAATTCAGCTGCTTACAGAATAAATTCTCGTACTGTTAGTCGTGTACTTTGGCAGCAGTAAGATATTGTCATGTGCCTTTTATGCAGTATCACAACACAGCATGAAAAATTAACAAATGAAATTGGAAATTTATAATTCCAGCAGTAAAGAAAGTTTATTGATAGCCTTGAAACGCATTACTAAAATGTTCGGGGGGGGGGGGGGGGGCTTATTCTAGCAATAGGAAGTCACACAGTATTTTATGAGATTTAATATGTAAAAAGGTGTGGTACCAACTTTTTCTGTTTGAGCTAGGACTTTGATTTTGCCCATTATGGTCCACAATGATTTTACACCTCACTTGATAGTTGCAGAGCTATTTGAACATTTATCAATTTCACAAAAGTGAGCTTTTTCCAATCTTTTTATCATCCTTGTAAACAAACAGATACAGTTATGAAAAATTCTTAATACGTTTTTGCAGGTGTTAATATTACAATAGCACAAGTTTGACCATTTTATCTTGAATATTTTTTGAGACATTTGGAAAATTTAATTTATTTTTTATATTTAATCATAATACTTACCTTAAGAACACAAATGGGTACTTGACCTCGTCGGTAGTGTCTCTCCAGAGATGAAGACAACCAGAATCTTTTCTGACAGTGCTACGCACGGTCCAGGGCCACTGCAGCACCATCTACACTGCATTTGACCTCTTGCCTTGATCTAATACATCAGTTATTCTTTTGACAGACTGGCTCCAAGAATTATCTGATGCACGGAGGTTAGGTGGACTTTAATGTGTTCTGCAGGTAATTATTATTAATAAATATGAAAATTTAGTTACATTTTCCAGTTTTATGGCATAATACATTACCTCTAGAACACTAATGGCTAGAGCTACCACCAGAATGGAGGTGGGTGAGCCTCCCAAGTGAAAGTGGCTCCATAAGGAAGAGGCAGAAAAGAAACCTAGCTCTACCAAAAAATAATCCTTGTTACATCAACAACGGTGGGTTAACATGCCCGAAATAAAAATTAATCCTCAAAAGAATTATAATACCTCCCACAAGATCAAGTAAGAATTAAAAGACAATGTCAAGATGTGAACAGTTTGAGTACCTATGTCACACTGTAAGCACAATCTAAAATGGATTAGTGTGAATACATTGAGGGAATGGGGATGTCAGTCAATGCAGGCAAAGCCCCATCAATACAAGACAGGCAATAATCAGAAAATGTCGAATGGGACAGCCATCAACAGGCCACCATAATGTCCTTGAAGGACACCTGCTTCAGAGCATTCCAAGGCGATGCTATGGCCCTAACTTCATGTGCCCTGACCCTATGCATCTGTCGAAGTTCAGGGACATTCTCTGCAGCTATATAACCAGCTTTAATAGCCTTCATAATCCAACTCCAAAGTGTGTTCGCATGGATCTTATCCATCTTAAAGGAAGGAACAAAGGTCCCCTACCTTTCCTGGTGGATTTTACCCTGTCCAAATATAATTTCAAAGAGCAAACAGGACATGATATCCTATCTGGATCGCTGGGATCCCTATTAGTGGAGAGGGCCTTGATGGAGAAACCCTGGAACGCCCTAAGTGTCTAATCTGGAGCCGGATTCTTTACCAAGAAAAATGAATTTAGCTTTTAAGTAAACCTTAGAGCCATCCTGACACCACTTAGTGTTCGAATGGTCCAGTGTCTGCATTTTTCTCCTCTTCTAGATCCCTAGGCTAGAGTAATGAGAAAAGGGGTTTTGTATGTCAACATGCTTGGGGGAACTTGGTCCATTTAATAATAATAATAATAATAATAATAATAATAATAATAATAATAATAATAATAATAATAATAATAATAATAATAATAATAATAATAATAATAATAATAATATCCCTGTGGCCTTCACTTATCTGCCGTGGTTCTGTAAGTAATATTTGGCCTTTAAAAAAAACAGGATTCCTGAGAACAGAGCCGAGGCACAAGGGACCACATACACTCTCACAGCAGTGGAAGCCCCCTGTTCCCGGTAATTTCCCCCATGATGGCCCGCCCCATTACATTAAGCCCTGCCCTTTGTCCCTATCCTTGCCTCTAAGGCTCAGGCATTCCATGGCCTGCACCTGCAGCTAGCTGCAGCTACAGTCATGGCAGCCCTCAAAAGGGCTACCACCCTTCCCTTCTATACCCTCTTCTCACCCGTTAGTTCACCCTCTTTTCTTCCCATTCTAACATTTCCCTCCTTTTATCCCAGCATCCAACCAGGTAGTCTTGTACAGTTTTAATACCCTCCTTACACCCTGGAAAATCTCCTTTCAAGCCTAGAAACCAAGCAAAACGGTCCACCTCTTCTAGTCCCCTTATTTCCTCTAGGCCCTTAATTACAGTTGTAGTCCTTATCCTGCCAACTTCTGAATACATTTTCCCTCATTTCCTTGTATGCATCACACCACAGTAGCCAGTCATCTACTGTCTCATCCGCCTCCTGTGTACAAACTCTACATTTCCCATTACTACCCTGTGTCCATTTCTGACGTCTCTTCTCCAAGTTGATAACCCCCGCCCTACTTAGGAACAAAAGTTTAGATCTTTTCCCTCCATCCCAACATGCGCTCCTTTTTGGTTTATCTAACACTTTATAAGCTTTTAGTGTATTTCGATTTTACTCGCCATCCCTCTGCAACTGTTTTCTTAATGTATGACATCCATTCATCAACTTCGTCGAACCCTTTCAAGTCTTATTTTTCTGCTAATTTGTCTATATTTTGGACCCACTTCATTTGTGCCTTTACTGCCTCCATGTAAATTTTCCTGCAGCATCTGTCTTGACTAATTGTTTGTAGATATCCCCAGTAATTGAACTTGGCTTTGGCAATTCTATCTGTAACACTACTTCACCCAAATTCCCCCAAGACCGCTTCATTTGCTGTGCCTGGTGGTGCCCCGAGAATCCATTTACCCGTCTCATTCTGTGTTTTCTCCATATTTTGAATGTCCCCCTCATTTACCAAAATTACATCCAAACCATACATCATCCCAGGTATTGCAACTCTATCCCATAACACTCTGGCTGTAAATGCTCTATTGAAGCTGTTCAGTGACGAAACTTTGATCATTCCCTTTTTGCGGTTCACCGTTTGCTTTATCTTCTCCATGTGATATCTGAACATGCCTTTACCAGTTGCTTTTATTCTAATCCCTAAATACTCATATTCATCAACCTCACCTATTTCAGTCAACTGTTCCTGTCATTCTGGAATTTGGAATGTCCCTACTTTCCACCTTTTATTTATGCCAGGCTTTTTTCCAAGCGTCATGGCTCTACTCTTTTCTTTACTGAATTCCAATCTCCATTTGTTGCTGTATTCTCCCGTTATGTCCAGTAGATCTTGCATTTCTTTTTTGACTCTGCCATAAGCACTATATCATCGGCATAAAAATAGACAAGGAATTTTGTGCTGTCCTATTGTCATCCCCTTGTTACATTCTGTTAACTGATCCCCCAATTCCTTAATATAAAGTGCAAACAAAATTGGAGAGAGCACATAACCCTGTTTTAAGCCAATATCTAGTTGTTTATTTTTCACTTCTATGTTTCCTATTGAAATATTACAATCTACATCCCTATACATTGCTCTCATGACTTGGAGGAAATTTTCACCAAAACCAAGCTCCTGAAGTTTCTTCCATAGGGCATTCTTTCACACACTGTCATATGCTTTTCTCACATCTAAGAAGCCTATAAAGATTTTCTTGCACCTTTGTCTTACAAGTTCCAGAGCTTGCGTTAAAGGGAATACATGGTCACTTACGCTTCTTCCTGGTCTAAATCCATTCTGGATCTCTCTCAGGAGGCCAAGCCTTTCAACTACTCTGCTCGTCCTCCTGTACATGACTCTTCTGAAAATTTCGCTACATTTGATATGATTGCGATACCCCTACATTGATCCAATTGGGAGTTGTTGCCCTTTTTGGGGGATTGAAGATATTTTAATTTTGTTCCATTCCCTTGGTACCTGCTTCTCCTCAAGAACCCTGTTAAACAAAATCTGCAAGCATCCTACCATTTCCTCTGGCCCTTTCTTTATAAATTCAGTCAAAACATTATCAGAACCTGGCGCCTTGCGCAGCCGCATATTCTCTATCACGATCTGAACTTCAATCTGTCTAATTGTACAGCACAATTTAGAATCCCATTGATCCTGCCTGTAATCTTTCTGACCGTCTGGTACTGCCCCGTCCCCATCCTGGATCCTTTATTTTTCACCAATGTCCTTTTAATGCTTCCTGTATGTCGCCTTTCTTCTCTATTCTCTTCCCTTTATGCATGATTTCACATTTTATTCTTTTTCTTTTGATTAACAAACTTTAAAAAAATATTTGACCCTTGCCCCATTTCTCATTATCTTCTTTGTCAATTGTTCATTTTTATTAGCTCTCCTTTCTGCTTTCATGTCCGCTACTTGTTTTTTACATTCCATATATTGTTGTTTAGCTTCCTCTATATCATTATGCAGTTGTTTTCGTTTCCTGGCTTGTCTCCAGGCCCTATTTTTAACCGTTCTCCTCCTTATTGCCCCTTTTAGCTCTGGGTCCACCCTATAGCCGACGTTTTTAACTGGCACTTTCTTTCTTCCAATTTTTTCCTGAGTTCAGGTTTGAGACTTTCCTTGTATCCCTCCCAATCTGATTCTTTATGTATGCTCCAAACCCATTTAGATCCCCTATGTCCCTTTTACAAAGCTGTGCATTGAGCTCCAAAGTGATCAAATTGTGATCGCTCCCTATATCTAACCTGCCACCCTCATCAATTTCACATTTCTGACTCATTTGGAATATGTCGCCATCCATCAAAACATAATCAATTATTGTCTTCCTGCCCCCTGAGGTCCATGTCCATTTTCCCTTGCATTGTACGTCCCTATTCATAATCCTAAGTTGGTACTCCCAAGTGAATTTTAACAGTCTGGTTCCGTTTCTGTTTATTTCCCCGTCTCCTCCTTCAATTCCCTCCATTCCATTGCCTATGTGACCACTGAAATCCCCAGCTATGATAACTTTATACCCCTGTTATTGTACGTGGCTTGTTATCATTCTCCGTCATACACCTGGTCATTCCATTCGTCCGGTAGCCCTCCATGCTCCATGTAAACCACACCTACTGCCACTTTATGTCCATATGTTTCTATTCCTATCCACTGCATTTCACTTCTAACCACACAATCATTATCCCAGTCGCCGTGCTTTATCTCATGCCATTTAATTCCCTTTCTTACCAAAAACCCTACTCCTTCCCCTTCTTTTGTCCATTCTCCCTCCCTTTACAAATGAGGTTGTAGCCTTTAGAACTTGTCATCAATCTCTCTTCTTCCTTCCTAACATGGGTCTCTACCAAGGCGACAATATCTATTTTCTCCTCTTCAATTACCTCCCCGACACCTGGTACTTTCCCTTTGTACCCCTGCAATTAATACTTCCAATCTTCATAATGTCCTTCCCTTTATATTTCTTTGCTCTTCTGCCTTTTCTTAGTGGTTTTCTCTCCCCTGATCCGGTTCAGGCACATACCTAAGCGGTTCCCTCCCCTCTGACTAGGGTGTAGCCCCTCCCTGCTAAACATCTCCTTCCTCCCTACAAAAGCCTCCCACATGTCCCTAAAAGCTACCCCCCTCTGTCTACACAACCCTCCCAATCTCCTATTTATCCCACACATCCTACTGGACTCCCACGCACCCATCCTATACCTTGGTAATATCCCCATCACCAAGGGTTCGCAGTCTAACTACACCAACCTCCCCACTAAAGCCCTGGATCTATCTACCACCTCCTCTGTCCCTATCAGGCCCCCCAGCCTCCCTCTGTCTGACAGATCATTGGTCCCTTCCTGGACAATGATCTTCGGCTTCTCCCCGCTGCTCCCCACTACCGCCTCTAACCTCTCCTCCACCTCCCTAATCTTGGCACTAGGGAGACACATTCGGACCCTGTGTGGTCTATCTTCCCCACAAAAGACTGGCAAAACCTCCCGTGTTTCCTCTTCTCTCTGGTCTCCCTTGTCCGTCCCCTCAGTCTCCACTACCCCGTCCGTCCCCTCGGTCTCCACTTCCCCACCACCCCTGGTCTCCTCCCCCATCCTCCACAGGCCTGATCCTGTCCCTAGCTTCTTCCAACTCAAACTTCAGGGCTGCCAACTGTAGCTCTAGGCTCTCCACCCTCCTGCACCTCCCACACGTGTTCACAAAGCTATCCTCCTGCGCCTCCTCAAAAGTACACATTAACCCTATTGCACTATAGTCCTCCCACATACAACACTCCCTGCACTCTATAAATCTATCCCACACTGGACTCTCACCCTCCCTTCCACTCTCCTCTCGACCCTGGTCATCCCTGCCCCCATCCCTGGTCCCCTGCCTCTGCCCCTGCCCCTGCACACGAGAAACCCTCGCCCCCATCCTCCTTACCTGTCCCCCACTGCCTGCCCTCTGAAGCCCTGACAGCACAATAGATAAGTCCCATTGTGGAAAGATATCAGAGTGAACTGGCCTATCTACATAAAAATGTTTTAACGAGTTTAGAAAGTACTGAACTCAAACTAACTTTGCATCCCTTTAAGTCAAGAGTAGACAATATAGCAGAACGATAACCAGCTTTGGTGCACCCCTCTCTGCCAAGATAAAAAAGAAAGTCTGTGTAAGAACTCTGCTATGTCATTTACTGTGGCCTTCCAGGGATCAATGTTAGGATCCTAGGCCTCACACCACTTAGTAAAACAGGACCATTGGCATTATACACTTTCAGAGAAGTGACCCAAAGTTTCCCTCTTGTGACTCATGCTGCCACTTTGTGCAGAAGGCCCGAAGTAACAAAGCTTTTCAGCCACAATGCGTAAGGATGAAGAACTTTTGGGTTTGAATGGAACACTGATGTTGCTGATTGGTAAAAAAGGGTGTTCCAGTCGGGAAGAGCTCTTGGAGGCCAGACACTGCGCTCAGTACTTGCACTGCCCATGGCTTTCAAGACCACCAAGGAACTACTACTATTACTTCTATTTCCTCCTTGCGCATCTTCCAAAGTACCTTTCTACTTTTGGAAGAAGAGGAGTTTGCGGGTAGGCATATATGCCAACACCCCACTCTAATTCATTGAGAGCACATCTCCTGCCCAAGCCTTCTCACCCAGAAATGGGGACCTGAAGGTTGGTAGCTTGTGGTTCTTGCTTTTTGCAAAGAGAACTATGTGTATGGTGCCCCACATAGCTTGTATGACACGAGGATAAAGCACCCATTCGGTGCCTCACACCTGGTGCTCCTGTGAAAATCCATCAGCCTTCACATTGAGGGCCTCGGCAATGCCAGTACAATGGATCTGTACTTGGTGTTAAAGACACCAGGAGAAAATCCACCAAGTCAAGAGAAGTTCCCCTGTTTGTTGATGTATGAAATTGCCATGCAATTGTTTGACCTTATGAACACCTGCTCGCCCTGCACTAGATTCTGAAAGTGAATAAGGGTCGAGCTAATTGCCACCAGCTCCAGCAAATTGATCTGATAGTCTCTGAGACACCGTGACCAAGAGCCAAATACTGTCAAGGAGAGCACAAGACTCCCCCCATTGGAGGGACAAATCTGTAAACATAACTAGGTCTTCCTTGAATGGATGTAGTGATTGCCCTTTGAGGACATTCTTGCAATTCCACCACCAAAGGAGTGACTGTTTTACTTCTTCACTAATCAATGGTAAATGAGGCTTCCTGTCCCACAGTTGAAGAAAGGCCTCTTGGATCACACTGTGGTGTAGCCTTCCATGGGAAACTTGGAAGGCCAGCAACTTGACAGTTCCTATTAAACTTCTCCACAGCTTGGCCTGTAAAGCATTGTAGTTCAAGAAAAGGATCAATACCCGCTGAAGTCTGCAGTATCTGTCCTCCGAAGGATAGCATCAGAATGGGACAGTTTAATTACGCATTCAAAGAAACTTGAAGTCCTGCGTCAGGTTGAGATTGGACTTTGGTAAATTCACTATAAGCCATAAGTCTATGCAAATTATCGATATCAGGGCTCAATCCTGTTTCAGGATAGACTGGGATAAAGCCCTTAGCAGCCAGTCATCCAGGTAAAGGTGCAAAGTCTGCAAACATATACCTCTGTGATGTGCATAATTCACAATCACTCCCATGAACCTGGAGAAAATCAAAGGGGCTGCAGCCAGGCCTAATGGAAGCCCTCAAAACTGGTAAGTCACTAATTCCCACAAAGCAAACATACTTCTGCAACCTTTCCGCTCTTGCAATAAGAAAATACCTGTCCTTCAGGTCGATGGACATGGCCCAATCACCTCGTCTCATCAACGTGGCTATGGAGACAGTGTTTTCCATCTTGAACTTGTCAATGACAAAGTAGTCTATCAAGTCTTCCAAGTCTATGACCTGACATAAGCCACAGTCCTCCTTGGGGACTAAAAACAACCAACTGTAAAACCCTGGTGAATGTGGATTGTGTACTTAACGTTGTGTATTTATATCTTGAATGTTATCCCAAAATATGTGAACATAAAGCCCCTATCAGAAAAAAAAGTTGCAATTTCCTGTAGATCAGAATACATTCCACTTGTTGCCCACTCCACAACAGTATAAAAAAAAAACATTTGTACATTTTATTTTGCTGTGTTTGCAGGCAAGTGTTAACCATGTTTTCTCAGTATTTTTATGGGACAAAATGCATTCGATATTTTAACACATGATTTAACCACATTTGCCTGTAAGACTACACAAATTTGCAAACAGCATCTTCATACACATGAATCTTTGGGAAACACAGATCATAAATATCAAGTCTGTATGCTGAAAAAGTGAAAGTATGACATTGACTTAACAATATTAATGCATTCTTCACATCTAGTTTATGAGTCACAGTCTATTACAGCAGGGTCACCGTCAGTATGAAAATTATGAACGTAAACTGGACGTGAAATGTAGAGAGACCAATTCAAAAGAAACACCACGAAATGCAGTAATGAACTATTTTAATCATTTGTCCTGTCAGGGGCATGAACTTCGATTTATCAAATTGATTTGACACTGTAAGAACATCAACACTTTTCATATTTTTGTCTGAAGAGATAAACTGTTTGCATTTCATTATCTCAGACCACGCAGCTTTTTTTATAGTTTTTATGAACATATGAAGATACTGGAAATTCCAGCTGTGAGCCAGCCCTTATCATAATTTGTAAATTCATACTTTATTGTCAGTAATCCACAAACTCATTCATAGTCACGCTAGGCCTTGAACCAGCAACTTTCAGTACCTCTCACCTAGACCAAAATGCACATACCCGTTGCACCAAATCCCAATCTAGAAAAAAATTGTTCAATGGGTGATTTTACATGTGGATGTCATGATCAACTGGGTTGGCTGACAATCCAGTACAAGGTACTGTACACAGTATTGTCCCACAATCAGGGTCTACAGGCCAACACCATTACTGAATACTGAAAGTATTTTTTTCATGTTTTAACTCTGGAACGACTGGGTCTTGACCCAGCAACTGTGGGAACCACTCACTTAGCACAAAATAAGAAAAGCTCATATTCGCTGCACAAAATTTCAATCTTTCAAAAAAATGTTGTTTCATGGTGCTTTTATGCAAGGAGTGGATGCCATGATCAACACAATTGGCTGAAAGTCCAATAGTACTAGAGACTACACCATTTATTTTCCTACTAAACAGCAGTTTATTACAGTAAATATCAGATTAATTTTGTTTCCCTACAGAAGTAATTATTTCCTGTGGTACAACAATATCACATTAGTTCTGCCTCTATACAGTTCCAAACTGCATCTTTTAACATACATTCTGCACTGGTCTGCTTTTCAATACAGTCTGTAACACAACCTGCCAAACTGTCCATATGAATGCTGCTCCACACTTCATAGTTGTCTGTGTTGGTATCTCCAGTCCTGTCTTTAGGTTTACATTTTATTTTCACCTGCAGAGCAATTCCTCTGTGCAGTGTGCAGAATGTCAGTTCCTCTGAGGTTTTCGGTGTAGTTTTATATGTAATATCATAACACAATATTTCATCACCGGGTTTGTGATTTCCTGGAAAAGTGAGAAATGGATACAACTATAATTATAGTAAATTCAAGTTTTAGTATCTGTACGTGTGGTGAAAATGCCCTCGATTTTAGTTTCTGTTTAGCTAAAAACTTAATTCAAAATCCAATCATGCCATTTGGATTCTGAAACCACACAATATTTGTGTTAGAACCACTGAAAACAAACCACTGTAAAACGAAGCATTACATAACATTCCCAGTTAAAATCACATGTACAACTAAGCCTGCCTAAATCAACAAAACGTACTTCCAACAAGACTACCTTTTAAATTTAATGCTTCGCTATGCAAAGATTTTTTCAATTGAAAAATTACCATTTCATTAATAAGAAAGTATGAATAAGTATAATTTTCTCAACAAACTGCAGAAACAACTAAATACAGGTAAGTCAACCTCACATACCAATAAAACCATAACAACACTGGGACATTTCCTTAAATTAAACAATGGCACAATGCCCATCCTTCATGTTCAGAACTTCCATACTGATATTGTGTTTCATATACATACATACAAATCTACTGTATAATGCAACATGGAACTGTTAGATTTGTAAATAAGCAAGTGATAAATTAATGTCGATTATACCTTTCTGGCTATTCAGCATTTTCATTTCTCTAGTCCATTTGGTGAGTTCCAAATCTGGTACATCTGTATCACATGCCCCTGAAACAATACAATACCTAAGCTCAATATGTCATTCACACTTTGACACAAAATGAGCATGCTTGATGCTCATGTAAATGTTACACAAACTGGGACATAAACTTGTTACATGCTAACATTAAAGTTTACATGTTTACAAAAACTAATTTAGTGTAGTATAATATGCCCATTAATGCTGTAATCAATGATTTTCCTTACAAGGTTAGAGCCTCTACATGTACATGTAGGTCCCTGCTGGCATTCAGCTTTCTCAACAATTACATGATATTATTCCAGTAATTGCATTTTAAAGCCTGTATCATGGAATATTTTTAAGTTATAAAACATGCATGACCTTTTTAGGCAGCTACATACATTGCATATTCATATATTCCCAATTACTTCGAATCCTGGTGCAGTTCAGGTCTGCGATGGTTCTTATACATGGAACTGTTCACCCTTCAAACTAAACTGAACTAAAACTGAAAGGAATGTACTTGGTACATGTTTTGCTGAAGGAAGACATAAAAAAACACCTATCATGAGAGACTGCATAGCCTTTAAGGCCACCCTGTTAGTCTGTTAAACATACTGCTACCTCAACCTAAAGACAACCTGTGAGCTGTCACAGGAGACAACCTTTGTCAGGCAGACCGGCTGTTATTAAAGAGCATGCCCCACCCATAACTTAATTTAGATGAGACAAATTTTCAGAACTTTTATGAGCAGTAAAACTTTATACTGCAGCCTATCCCATATACTGTATATTCAAATGTGGGTTCATAAAGTAGTTGGTCTTTCAATCGAGATACAATATCATATGGGACATTGGACTATAAATACGTTCATCACAAAATGAGCTCGAAAAACACTTTGCCTTGTACAATTTTCATTGAATTGCTATGAATGCAGGTAAAGCCAAAAAAATATGTCTCACCTGTACTTAGTTTTTCTTTAAGGTGGAAGATCTGAAGCTGGCACCTTTGGACAACCTCTCATCACTTTTTCATATTTTTGGATAGTCTGATACTTAAACTACATGCTCTCCAAAACTCAGATGTGTGAACATAAAATTTATAGGAGATGACTGATCTCAAAACTTAAGTTTACAATGAAAAGTTTACACAGTGCCGGGCACATGGATTTGTTTGCATGGGCATGATAGTGAACCATGTCATTGTTTGCACAGTCATTAGTCCATGACCCCTGGAAACCAATTGAGCTATTAACAAGGGTCACTCACAGGAAACCATTAGCCGTGGAGATAAGAATGGGCCAGTTCAGACTAATCACTACCATTGTTCTGATTATTTTGAAATTCTCTATTGATGTAAAAACAAATTGGCACAATCCACTTACTGGTCCCCAAATATGTAAAGCAGCATGTGAACCCACACTCAAACAAGCCAAGTGTGGTGTTCCCAAGTTAAAAAAGTCGAGATTTAAGCCACAAAATATACTTTTGTTTAATGACAACATCACAGAGGTAAAGCTACAAGTTTACTTCACACAATAATTAAAACACAGGACAGAAGAAATGAGTATGTGTCATATTACAGCCATAAATACGGAAGAATTGGCATTTTTTTTCTTTCCTTGCAATTTTCTCGGAATTGTTTTTTGCTCAACCTCTGCAATTTGTATTTCACCTCACAAACGTACAAATTGCCCTATCACATTAAAATCAACAGACATTTAAAGAAAAATATCATATCCAGGAAGGGTTACCAGAATTTTTTTTCCTGACAACCCTTTCCGTGACTTTTGGAGCAATTTATAGAAGGAAAATGAACAACCTGTCAGGACTTAATTAAAAAATTTATAACTTTTTATTTCTGCTATTTGAGGACTAACCGTTGAATTCCATCCTAGACATGGATATATATTCTAAATTTCTTCTGATTTCAACTGGAAAAAAAAACATTTTGTGTGACTTCTGCGTGAAAAATGTGAAAATCCTACCAAGTCGGAAAGAATGCTATAAAATCTCAAAAAAACTCTATGGATACAAATCTATGGATATGTAGTAATCAGAAAATGTATAGGTTTAATGTACTTGTGAAAAAAATAAATAGGTAATTGTGATCCAAAGTTGCCAGTCTCATTGCTCACTAGCTTCACAGCTTCCATCTTAATGTCATCAGATAAGGTCAACATAATTGCAACAATTTAAGGCATAATTTTTCAGCAATGTAGGTCCATTTTTATGAACTTTCTCTGCTAGAATTTTCAAACTATACTTTCAAACTATTATTTCTTTATGAATTCCTAAGGTAGTACTTTAGGAATCCATGAACAGATAATAGTGTTTACATATGTGCTCACAATTGCGGGTTTCAGCATGTTTGGTAATTAGGTTGCAACAGTTGTGTTGCAGCAACAAAATACCATGCCCCCTTTTTTTCCATAATTGTAGGTATGCTGTTAGTCTTTCATAACAACCTTTCTTAGCTAATTTGTGATAAAAGAAAATTACTTATGAATATTATCAAAAAAAAATGAGAGGGCGGTCATAGCATCGAGCTACAACAAGCCAGGCTGCAAAGCGGTCCTGGAGAGGAGTGAAGAAAGGGTCTTTTAATTTTCGAAGAGTTCTGGTCGCATCCATACGGCGGCACTGCAGTGCCGGTCGAAAAACACACCGGCCAGGCAACAGCCACCCAAAACACACAGTTACACTTTGATGATGTGGTGCAGCAGGTCTACAGCTGGGCAACAGTATCTTGTGTTGCAGGACCATGAACTGGGCTGGCAACTGTGGTACAGAAGTCTGGGCGACATCCAACAGAGGAACAAAGACGAAATTCATGTTACATTGTACATTTTATGAACTCAGTTAGGGAACAGGTACTCTTTAATGACATGGGTTGCAGCATGATACGGCAATGGCCAAGCAAGGTAGGGCTACTGTCAGAACAGTGTTGTGAACAGTAGCACAAGAGCTTTGGCAATATGAAACCGAGTAACAAGTTTAAGTTGTCCAGTAGCTCCATAATAAGAAGCTTGTTCATTGGCATTGGAATTGGAATAGCTTCTGCTAAGTAGATCATAGAAGATGCAAGTAAACTTTAGGTGTTAAGAGTGTATTGACGATAAATATGAAAAGAACATACACGTAATTATCTATTTTACACTATTGTATTCGATATGTAGCATGATGCAATGGATTCATTATGTAGTCCCAACAGATAAGCTTAATAACAAATTAACTAAGAAAGGATCTTAAGAAAGACTAGTATGTTGTGTGCCAGAAGTGATGAATGCATTTGAATGTCCTTGTCATATGAGCCAATTTTTTATGTATTATCAAATAAAACATTGATAGAAACTAAGCTCAAGGATTTGTCTGTTTTAATAAGAATGTTGTTTTCATGTGTGCATAAAAATATACATCATGCAATGTAACAAAATAACAAGAGGCCCATGGACCTAATGCTCTGCTGGCACCATAGCTATATTGCACCTATTCATTTCAAAGTTGTGAGTCCTCAAGTGGCTTCTGAACATATAAAGTTAATGTACATTTAACATATAAAAATTCCACCAGATGGCACTTTGCTCCACATGTCATCACAGCTTATTTGTGCTATTCCTGGGATGGATATTGTTGCATGTGCCAAAACAACGACGAGTGAGTCCTTAACTTAATGTTGTCAATGACCTTGGGATAGAAGATCAAGGTCTCCCAGATTATGTAATACAAGTGGCCCATAGGCCTGGTGCTGTGCTGACATTGCCACTGATGTCCAAGCTACACCCTGCCATTATAAATCACCTCTTTCAACTTCTAGCTTTGGACGTTGTCTATGTATCCTATATATTTGGCAAGTCTAATCCAATTACTTTTTCAAGATATAGAATTTTATATCTTAAAACACATTTTGGCTCATAATTTCCATCAATTCATAGGTCACTATTATTATTAGAAACTTCGACTTTGGCCTCCCCCAATCCCACAATCCCACCAAATGTGGTGAAGATCTGCCAAAAATTAAAAATACGAGAGTGTTTACAAGATTTTCATATTTTCACCCCCATATTGCATAATATTGTAGGGGGCACCACCAATATCAAAATGAACCTAGATTTTTATACACCCTACAAGTCCTGAAAGTTATATAGGGCTAAATTGAAAACTGTGGACAATATTACGGTCACAAGATTTTCACATTTTGACCTGTATATTACATAACACTATAGGTGGCACCACCAACATTCATGTTGACAAAGATTTTTATTCACTTTGTAACTCCTAAATGTTATATGGCCCTATCTCAAAAATTGTGGGGTGCACAGCATTCACGAGATGACCCACTATATTCAAACTGGCCATTTGACTTTGACCTTCCACTCAGATTAAAAAATTGTTCTGTTCAAAATATGTGCCCTACTTCCAGCTTTCCATATATTGTCTGTTTGTTCAAATCGGGTAACAACTTTTCGATTTATTGACGAAAAACAATAAACTTGAACAAGCGCTAAACTCCATAATCCCTGGGTCACAGTGACCCAAAAAATAGGTCACCAAGTACAGTTTTATGTATTATGTAGTCATGTGCAATTTTAATATGGAAGCTCAATTCTCTGCCATTGATGTCCAAGCTTCACTCTGACATTATAAAATCACCTTTTCAACTTTACAGGCATGGTGACCTCACAAAATAGGTCAAGGTCCCTAATATTATATAACATATTACCTTTGGCCATGGTCTATGTATCCTATATATTTGGCAAGTCTTATCTAATTTCTTTTCCAAATTTCGAATTTTATATCTTGAAACACATTTTGGCTCATAATTTCTGTCAAATTATAAGTGGTGCCACTAAAATAACAAGCAACTTAGACTCTGACCTCCTCCACAATCCCACAAAATTTGGTGAAGATCCACTGAAAATTAAAGATGCTAGAGTGTTCACAAGATTTTCATATTTTGATCTTTATATTACATAATATTGTAGGGGGTGCCACCAATATCGAAAGAAACCTAGATTTCCATACACCTTATAAGTCCTGATAGTAATATTGGGCTAACTTAAAAACTGTGAATGGTATCGTGCTCACAAGCAAAAAGTTTACAGACAGAATGGTGGACAGTCGGACATGAGTGATGCTATAAGCTCTATGTACTCAGGTCAGCAGAGCTAAAAAGCTGCTTCTCAAGCTAATGGACAAACAAGTCACAATAACCCAGAAATCTACCCATTCATATTTGCGTCATGAGGTAGCTGAAAGTTAAATCTGTCCAGGCATTTGAAAAATCATGGTCAGATTTTTTTACTGTTTTACACACATGCCTGATTTAGGGTGCCAGTCTTCCAAATTTGCATCTGCCAAAATTCATGGTAGTCATTACCCTATTCTGTAGTCTGAACTCTCTACACTCCATAAGCTAACCTGTCACTGTCTAACCTACATGTATATATACACATGTATAAGGAAGTACTATTGTCAGGTTCTTCTGTAGAATTTTGACATACGCTGTATTAGCCCAAATAAATCAAAGGGTCTTCAGCCGGTAACTACTCAGAACATGTTTTGGAGCCTCTACCTATACATATCTCTATGAGTAGCGGCTCTTTGTCTAAGCTTAATATTCAGCAAAGACAACCCACATAATAATGAAACAAGATATGTTTGTAAAACATAGATGCCCCCCTCCCTCATTACCCTTGTCCTCACTACCCTATTGATAGTGGAAGATGGGGCACTTGTGACCTTACAAAATTAGTAAAGGTTGATCATACATCAATTTCACATATCTTTATACTTTAACTTAGCCCTTAAAAAATGACTAAAAACCTGGGCAATATAAAAGTTATAGCTGAAAAATTAGTCATCATTTAGAAACCATATTCAGCGAAGTGGCTTTATGACCTTGGAAATTATGGCAAGGTCACTCATTTTCACTTGACCTTCTTCAGTTATTGTGCAAAAAAAAGGAAGTCTACTGTCTGTGTGTGACCCTCAAAACTGGGTCAAGGTCACACATCTACAAACTCAAACTAGCCCTTACAGGCAACCATAAAGCTGTGCAATATAAAAGTGCTACCTCTAAAATGCAAGATATCATGCAGAAACAGTAGTCAACCAAATGGCTCTGTGACCTTTGAAATTAGGTCAAGGTCACCCATCTTCAAACCTGACCTAGACCTGAATACGGACTATCATCCAGTGGAATATAAAAGTCCTAATTTAAAAACCTCTTCAGTTATCATGTGGAAACCAAAGTTAACTCAGGTACCAACCCATATTCAGTAAAGTGACTCTGTGACCTTTAAAATGAGGTCAAGGTCATCCATCTTCGCACTTCGCCTAGCCTCAAATATGGACTATTATCCTGTGCAATATAAAAGTCCTAGCTTAAAAACCTCTGCAGTTATTGTGCAGAAACCAAAGTTAACTCAGGTACCACTGATACCTTGGAAATTTGGTCAAGGTCATCCATCTTCAAACTTCACCTAGCTTTTGATTAGAATGATACACCTATACAGTATCAAAGTCCTAGCTCAAAAACTTCTTGAGTTATTGTGCAGAAACCACAGTCTAACTACAATCTCTCTATGACCCTGAAAACTGCGTCAAGGTCACCCATCTTCAAAATCAACCTAGCCCTTACAAAGAACCATAAAGCTGTGCAATATAAAAGTTCTAGCTCCAAGGTATAAGTTATCATGCAGAAAGCATGAAACCATATTCAGTAAAGTGGCTCTGTGACCTTTAAAATGAGGTCAAGGTCATCCATCTTCAAACTTCGCCTAGCCCCAAATATGGACTATAATCCTGTGCAATATAAAAGTCCTAGCTTAAAAACCTCTTCAGTTATTGTGCAGAAACCAAAGTTAACTCAGGTACCACTGTGACCTTGGAAATTACGTCAAGGTCACCCATCTTCAAACTTTGCCTAGCTTTTGACTAGAATAATACACCTATACAGTATCAAAGTCCTAGCTCAAAAACTCCTTGAGTTATTGTGCGGAAACCACAGTCTACCGACCGACAGACCGACCGACATGTGCAACGCTATATGCCCCACCTTCTTCAAAGGGGGGCACAAAATATATGAATGTGTCAATGAAATAGCTAAATAAGTGAAGCTCTGCTTATAAGTGCAGAGCTTCCATATGAATAAAGAACTAGAACAGACTGATTTTCCAACAGAAAATCAAATGTCTCCCGGTGGAACACTTACATCTCTGAATAAGCTACAGGTGATAACAAATTAAAAATGACCAAGTTTGCTTGAAAATTACAATCCTATTTTAGCTCTCACCTAGATACATTACTCTAGCAATTTGCATCAAGTTCTTCAAGACTTATTGCAGAGAAACCAATTTCACATAAATGACCCTGTGACCTAGAAAATAAGGTCAAGGTCATCCAAATACAATCCCAACCTTGGTCTTACCTTGATACATAATCCTACCAAGTTTATCGAATTCCATCACGTTCTTCATGACTTATCGAACGGAAACCAATTTCACATAAGTGACCCTGTGACCTTGAGAATTCGCTCAAGGTCATCCAAATACAATCCCAACCTAGGTCTTGCCTAGATACATAATCGTACCAAGTTTCATCAAATTCCATCAAGTTCTTCATGACTTATCGAACAGAAACCAATTTCCCATAAGTGACCCTGTGACCTTGAAAATTAGGACAAGGTCACCCAAATACAATCCCAACCTAGGTCTTGCCAAGATACATAATCCTTCCATGTTTCATCAAATTCCATCAAGTTATTCAAGACTTATCGCACGGAAACCAATTTCACATTAGTGACCCTGTGACCTTGAGAATTCGCTCAAGGTCATCCAAATACAATCCCAACCTAGGTCTTGCCAAGATACATAATCCTACTACGTTTCATCAAATTCCATCACATTCTTCATGACTTATCGAACGGAAACCAATTTCCCATAAGTGACCCTGTGACTTTGAGAATTCGCTCAAGGTCATCCAAATACAATTCCAACCTAGGTCTTGCCAAGATACATAATCCCACCAAGTTTCGTCGAATTCCATCACGTTCTTCATGACTTATCGCACGGAAACCAATTTCCCATTAGTGACCCTGTGACCTTGAAAATTAGGTCAATGTCACCCAAATACAATCCCAACCTAGGTCTTGCCTAGATACAAAATCCTACCAAGTTTCATCAAATTCCATCAAGTTCTTCAAGACTTATCGCACGGAAACTAATTTCACATAAGTGACCCTGTGACCTTGAAAATTAGATCAAGGTCACCCAAATACAATCCCAACCTAGGTCTTGCCTAGATACATACTCGTACCAAGTTTCATCAAATTCCATCAGGTTCTTCATGACTTATCACACGGAAACCAATTTCCCATTAGTGACCCTGTGACCTTGAAAATTAGGTCAAGGTCACCCAAATACGATCCTAACCTAGATCTTGCCTAGATACATAATCCTTCCAAGTTTTATCAAATTCTATCAAGTTCTTCAAGACTTATCGCACGGAAACCAATTTCACATAAGTGACCCTGTGACCTTGAGAATTCGCTCAAGGTCATCCAAATACAATCCCAACCTAGGTCTTGCCTAGATACATAATCTCACTAAGTTTCATCAAATTCCATCAAGTTCTTCATGACTTATCGAACGGAAACCAATTTCACATAAGTGACCCTGTGACCTTGAAAATTACGTCAAGGTCACCCAAATACAATCCCAACCTAGGTCTTGCCTAGATACATAATCCTACCAAGTTTCATCAAATTCTGTTAAGTCCTTGAAGACTTATCGCACGGAAACCAAGTGTTGAAGAAGAAGAAGAAGAAGAAGAAGAAGAAGAAGAAGAAGAAGAAGAAGAAGAAGAAGAAGAAGAAGAAGAATAGGAGGAAAAAAAGGAGAAGAAGAAGAAGAAGAAGAAGAAGAAGAAGAAGAAGAAGAAGAAGAAGAAGAAGAAGAAGAAGAAGAAGAAGAAGAAGAAGAAGAAGAAGAAGAAGAAGAAGAAGAAGAAGAAGAAGAAGAAGAAGAAGAAGAAGAAGAAGAAGAAGAAGCGGGCACTAAACCAATATGTCCCCCTGCTTCCACTGGGAGACATAATACCTGTTAAACCAAACATAATTACTAAATCTGTATAATATAAGTTCAGACAAGAATAATTTGACAAACCCTTGAACCAGTATGCACCCTTTCTAGCTGGATAGTGTACCTTAGTTAAACCACCTGCCAGTGTATAACTGAAGTAGAAACAAACTGGGGCATTGAATTCTGTCCCAGTGATTATAAAATAAACACTTACAGCTAGACCACCTGTACAAACCGAGGGAAATCCTAACAAGTACTGCAACAATGAACCTCCTGAATCCTGCACCAGAAATGTGAAACAAACCCCATGATGACACCTACTCCTCACTTTGAAAGTTTCCAAACAAATATGGTATCTTTTCCTGTTGTACATATAGTGTTCTGCAATCACATTTATTTGCACACTCAAATAACTTGTCTAGCTCCTTTTACTTCACTGACACTGCTATATGGCTAACATAATAGGGTCAGGACAATATATGGAAATACCGAAAAACCGCAATACTAACCCTGTACCAAATCGTATCGTGATACGATCCTTGTGTATCGAATTTTCATGATATACTAAAAAACTTCAATTTCACCATAACCTATGAACTTGATATGAGGAAATTTAAGAAAATCATCCCTGCATGGAGATGAACAGCCGATAAAATACATTTCACAGCTTACATCATCAATTCATTGCTGGTGCATGAAGACACAGCAGAATGATTTATCAAAACACTAGCACAGAGGCTGTGATACTGACTGTTGTATGTAAAGTCGAAGAGTGTGATCACTTCATACTCTCTCATGATATATCCTGATACATGGCTCTGTATTGAAAAGTATCTTGATACAGAAAATAGTAATGATACCCAACCCCATCACATAATATATGTTCTTTTTTATTAAACAGTAATATTTTTTCAGCTGTTCATGTATTTATGTCTACTTTCTGTCATTTTAGACCTGTGGGATTTGTTTAATTTTCTCCAAAGAAAAATTTACTTATCCTGCGTTGATCGTCTACAGTGCTACATCCTTTCTCATTGGACAACTGGCATCAGCATACCGTATTCATTCCAATGAGAGCACATACTCTAATATGGGCACACCCCATTATTTATCAGAAAACAAACCTTGGTTTCATAGATATAGGTCAATCTTCAGTCTCAATTCTAGTCCATTACCTGCTCCTTAGGGATATTTTCCAATTAAATTTTCCTAAGGGCACTGTGCTCTTATTGGAATGAATACAGCGCTTTGTCAAAACTGGCGCCCCTGGGATTGGGTGTGCCACTGAAGTCTGTTCATTTCACCCCTTCTATCATTGTTATACCATTTCATATCTTAGTAGACTCATACAGCTGAGATGTTACATGCCTGATTTTGTTGATAATTTACCAGCACTGCTTATCCATTTCTATTTTACCCCAATATCTGTCCTGTCTATGTCTGCATCTCCTCTTTTTCTTTCTGTATGTTATGTCTGTTCTGCATAATTTTTTTTTTTCACAAGATGGACTTAAATAGGATGTTGTCCTCTTTGCATAATTTAAATTATGCAGTTTTAGTCCACCTTTTTTCACTAATACTAAAAAAGTGTACAAGAGAAACATGCCGACAACAGCATTTTAACAAAGATGAAATAGGCATCGTGTCTAACATGTATTGATGACTTCCTTTTTGGCAGAAAATTAACTCTGCAAGCCATAAGCATTTTGTCACTCTATGGTTTTGAGGCTAATAGAACAGCTCTTAGGGCACAGTACTATAAATATGCAAAAACATGTGTGCACTCAAAGCATTTCATTAACTCCTTCAGTACTAATCAAAACAAAATTTGTGCTTATCTGAATTAGTTCAGTGATTTCAGACTCAAATTCCTTGTAAAAAGGCCTTTCATTCAAGTGCAAGCATGCCTATATTTCCCCAGAAATGGAGAATGGTCTAAGCAACATTTATCCTCAGTGCCTGTTGTGAGAAAAGTGTTCCAAAGATAGTTGTTCACTATGCCTCCAACCTGGCACAGAAAAGGTTAATTGAAATATGTAGCATGAAAAAGACAAGCATGTTAGAGCATACAAGTGCTAATAATAATGATGTCAATTTTATGAACAGGCAGCACTTCAATGTTATGGAAGGCTTGTTGTGAAAATAGAATCAATAGGTGGAGCCAATTCTATCTTGCACATGATGTCTCGTGCTGCAGGGTAGGCATCTCAACATAGCACTCTCAATTTCATATTCTGATATTTCAAGTTGATAAATAGAAGAGGGAATATATAGCAAACCTGGGCTGGTATAAGCCACAAGCTATTTGACAGGAATTGGTTTGAGGTGGTTGAAGTGAAATGAAATTGAACTGTGCTGTCCACATTGCAAACAATACAAGCATAAACAGGTACTCTTTATCAGTAAACATTGAAAACTATTGTTATGATTTTTGCTGTGCAACAATCTTATGATTAGCTTCCCATCTTTTCACCAACCTCTTTAATTAATTAATCAATCAATCAATCAATCAATCAATCAATCAATCAATCAATCTATCTATCTATCTATCTATCTATCTATCTATCTATCTATCTATCTATCTATCTATCTATCTATCTATCTATCTATCTATCTATCTATCTATCTATCTATTTTTGTTTGTTTATTTCAAATTTAAACTTTATGGTGCAAGTATGTACATTTAATACCAAAATAAAAGATTTAGCTCTAGTTCAACCTAATGCTGATAAATCCTAGTTTGGCAGCAAGAACACTAAATAGTCAAAGCAGTCCTGTAAAAAAACTGCCCGCTTCAAAATGATGAAACAATGTTCTCTTAAGATATGTTTCAAGACTATGGAGGTATGGAAATATAACATGAAAATTCTCAGGCCAGGTATTCTAAAAACATGATACACCTGCATTTTCAAGATAGACGGTTGCTTTCTCACAGGGGTGAGAAACGCAAGGATCACTGCAAACATGTTATCTCAATTGGCTTCAATTTCAAAATGCTAGCCCAGACATATGTATAACATTTTGAAAATGATAAGACTCGTTACTGCTTAAAGTTGTATTTAGTCCCCCTTGTTAACCCCTGGCATGTTTTCAACTAACATTGCTTTATCTGCTGGCTTATCTGCCTGTGTTCCTTCCGTATCTTCACCAATTCTATTTGATGTTGCAGTTCAAGGGTTTCTGTTGTGACATCATCAAGTTCCTTCAAGACCGGATACACTTCATGAAGTCTGAAAAAGACAAAGGCACATGCGTCTTTCTGAAAATGTCATTATCATCAGTTTTACCAATAAAATGTTTCTAGAGAGATCAAAAACGTACAAAAGTTACACGTAAACATGTAAAGTATATGTGCTTTTCAAATACCACTCAAAAGGTTCATACCAAAAAAGTGAAGCCTGCACATCCATAAGTATTAAATCTCTGGAAAATGATACCGAGGTTCATATATGTAGATTTGACATCAATCTTGGGATCTCTCCATTGAAAACACAATTCCAGTAATTGCTTTGATCATCAATTAATGTAATTTTAAATCAATGAATCACAAAATTTAACCAAGTACACTTTGCACGACATATTTAAATTATTAATTACTATAACCCCACTAAGACTACACAGAAAATGTGTTGCACTAAAATTGCTTGGTGAATCTTTGTCTTTATTGATATCTTCTTGCCCATCATATCATTGCAGTAGACCAGTTCAAAACTGTTGTGAAGTCCAAAATTAGTTATTTTTGAAATACTTTTCTTTTGTCCCTCATCAGTAACTTTCTGCCTCATATTACAAATTAAACTGAATGACTTGACCTTTCATATTCATGTGTATAGTTATTGATTAAGAATGTGTATATTTTCACTATGAATTTCATCATGACTGAGTCAGGCATCAACTTGCAATATATACTTGTAAATAAAAAGTACTTCTCAGGCTGGCCTGTGACTGTGAAAAAGATAAATCTGTGCAGTCTGGCAACCTAAACAGGCATCTTCAAGAGTACTTAGTACTTCAAGTAAACAATCATTTAGAATTGCACACATGTGGAAACGAAGTTACTCACATGCTCCTTTCCTCTGCACTTAAATCAGGCCAAACAGGCCCGGCATCCTGGCATTCAGCTGTCTCCTTAAGCAGAGCTTCCTTCTGCCTCTGAAGCAGCACTTCCAGTTCTTCATACTGCTCAACGGCAACACATTGACACAATCGAACAAACATACATGATTGAGAGTTACAGAGTTTCACATTGTGTAGCATTACGTGCATATTTGTAGCCCTAAAATGCGATTTTTTGAAAAAAGAGCCAAATGAAAAGATGTGTACATTTAATAATGCATGTACAACAACATATGAGAATCAGACAAAAAAAAAAGACCTTTGTTAGCAGCAAATCTCTGTGCAAAAGAAACTGAACTTCATGTGAAAGTTGGAATAGGATCTCTTTTCACCTTACTTTTGAGGACACTGAACATCTGAAATATTTTACTCAGCACAATTCAAAATACTATACCTTCAGTTAAATATTCATACAACGCAAACCAATCAGTATCATACACAGAAGCTAGAATGATATCTATATTAATTTATCAGGGGTAGAAATTAACTGATTTTAACCAGTAGCAAGGGTTTGCTACCACATTCAATTTTTTCATGAGGGTTTCGCAAGCACCCACAGGGCACAAAGCCCACCTAGGGGTGTGTGTGAGCATGCATGCCCTACCCAGGCAAATTGGTGGGTTCTGAGGCACTTTTTGACAGAAACTACAAAGTGAATTTTGTGATTTTCACCAGAAAAAAAATGGGTAGCAGAGGTTTGCTACCACACAACAAATATAGGTAGCAGATCATAAAAGTTGGTAGCAAATGCTACCAATGCTACTGTTAATTTTGACCCTTGATATTACAGTTTTTAAGTGATAGAAGATAAAAAATTTTGAATGTGTTGAATTATAATTCAAAATTTTAAAACATTCATTCCATGTACTATGGCTAGTAACATACAGTGCTCTCTCCTTATAACGCCGGTGTTGGGATCCCCAAAACAGACCGTGTTATAGCAGAACAGCTTTATAACAGAGGGACTTTCCACAGACAAGTAATAAGAAAACTGTTTCAGTCGGAACCATGGTACACACAGTGTTACATCAGAAACTGCCTTGTAATGAGGGGTGTAATGAAGAAGGAGCACTGTATGCAAGACGTAAAAATGGCATTGAATCATGTTAATTTTTTAAAGGCTAAGCTTAGATGACACCTAAAGATGGAATTTTATAGGTTCTTCATTTCCATAACTTAAAATAGCACAGCTTTACATTTAGTATATATTAATTGTGCAACAGTCAATAACCTGTATTGTGCAAAAAAGGATGGCATTTCTAAATTTATTAAATTGAAGATCTTAATGATGTAAAACTTGAAACATATCCAGTTGGCATGATTTAAACTTTCCCCACAGCTAAAGTCATGATACAGGCCAGTTGCTTTCTCATGTTTATTCCCCACAGAAAACCTATTCATTGACTGGCTATGCCTGCTTGACTGTACACTTTTAACATGGCTGTCCTGAAACAAACCCCACAATGTGGATTAAATTTATTAAAATTCACACAAACCAAATTCCATAGGGAAAATGGAAAGTGAACAATAAATGTGTATATTCATTGCAAAGAAGTGAATTTATCATATTTGCCACATGTCAGTTTACAATGTTTTAAAAAAAATGCAAATACTCAAAAGAGGTACTCAAAAGAGGTTTGGCTAGGCAGTGTTTCAGTTAGGAATTTTTTTCTGGAGGTCACAAGAAAGGAAATTCAGGGAAGATGTCTAGACTTTCACCAATTTTACATGTAAATAAACAAAACTTGTGACCCTTTAGAATTTTCTTGGAGGGTAGTTCAGGTTTTGGGAGGCTAATATACCCCCATTTGGGAGTTAATGGAAACACTGCTAGAATTCTGTCCTATCCTTGGCTTTTCATCATAAATTATGAACATGTAGAAAGGCTGAACTCCATATTCTATGCTGGTGCCACATCAGGAGCAGTCACACCATGGTGCCCAAATTTATACAGCTGTCAGCATTGTCGCAAACTAAGTACATGAATAGGTGACTGCATGACCCACAGGTGTTATAAATACACTTAAAACCCCTTCATTCATGATGTAACATGTCTGCTGTTTGAAAATGAAGGTTGTATCTCTATCACAACTAAAGGGGACATCAGTCCTAGAATAGACGTGTTTTGAAATGGCAGTGCTTTTTTATACACCATCAGTAACGCACCAATCAGAGCAAATGCTGATGGAATGTAGCAGGGTGAAACCCAAATTATGAACTTACTTTAAAGTTGGAATAGTACATACTGTATATCAGGGTTTCTTTCAGAAGAGTTTTTAGGGTACAGTATGCAGATATTCTAGTGTGATGCATATACATTGTGCATGTTCTTTCCAAAGCGAAGATATCCATCACTTTTTCTTGTCCTGTCCTCTCTCTTCAGCCCATAGGTATCATCTGTTGGACACTGTATGTCATATTGTGGCACCAGGAGTAAACCCAAAACTTACTTACTTAAATCGTACATCTGTGCAGCGATCTCCTTATCACATATTTCAAGCAAGGACATGCCGACTTAAATGTTTTACAGACTGCACACGAATATTTCAGTTTATATCAATAAACACACGTGTACGTGAATTGAATTTGCATTTACTTTCAGAATATGCAGCTGTACCAGGCACACTTTTAGATTACGTAACTCGAAGTGGGATATCTCCAGTGTCTCTAGCGATTGGAAGTCGGCCTAACTGCAGACCAAAGCATTTTAAGACAAGACGGCATCATCGACTCATTAAGATTTTTATTGCACCATGAAAATTTTATTAAACTGTATGGGGAAGAACATATGCTGGTCACTGCTGATGAAAGCTTCTTAGTTTTACAGTGCATCTTGTTTTATCCTGTATTAACTTCTGTATATTTTACTTGTATAGTCTCACTGTGTTTATCTTGATGTATTATGTAGTTTTTTCCCCGAATTCGGGGGTTTTAATAAAATTATTATTATTATTAAAGTTCAATTACTCTCAGTTGTAAATGTTGTTCTTACAGGTAATACGAAGGAGGAATTGCAAAATCTATTCATGAGCTCAGGGGGCAATGGGGGAGAAATGGAGGCTGGAGCACAGTAAGAAAAAGCATAAGATCAAGATTTTGAGTCAGAAGCAGCAACACGGAAAAAAGTGCATGGTTGGAAAGTTTGTGGTCCCAGAAGGGCATGAGAAGGTCATTAAGATACACTGTAGTGTATTTATGAATGAAATAGACTGCATGGTTTAAATGCGCTGCAGAGAGTTCTAAGTTCTCTGTAGAGAATTCTTAATAGTCTGCAGAGTTTTAAATAGAGTTCACAAAGTTTTAATTAGATTGCAGTACATTTATGAATGAAATAATACACTGCATTGCAGTGAGTTTTAAATACTCTCAGCATGCAGAGAGTGTTTAAAACTGTTAAGTCGATTTAAAACTCAGCAGGGAATTAAAAACTCTCTGCAAGACTGCATGCAGAGAGTTCTTGATTCGGATGATTCTGTGCAGAGCTTTAAAAAATTCTGTAGAGTTTAAAATATACACTGTAGAGCATTTTAAATAGTCTGTAGTACATTTAAAACTTTGCAGTGTAATTAAATTGACTGCAGTGTGTATTTAAATATACTTCAGCGAGCTAAAAACATAGCTCTCTGCTTACAACACTCTGCACTGCAGTTGTATTTTCTTAATGAACATTTGCACGTTTGGTTTGCTGTATGCCCCTGACTATAATAATCACAGTTCATGTACTTTAATCCTTATTGTCTACAAAACGATTACAGGTAAAACCATTATGGACAAATCTTTAGTGTTTTCATTTGAACAGACAAAATAAACACTGGACAGATGATCACAACTATAAGTACTATAACAGGGACTTGCTATAGACACGTCCCTGGTACATACAACAGGGAGTGAACAAAGATTGTCAGAGAATGTTTTGTAATTTAGTAGGTCGAAGCCAAGCGTAAACGACAACATAATGATTACAACACCTTTCGGAGTGTTTCCTTCATTTGAGTCCTTTTTATATCCATATTAGTTACCTCTGGACCTGGCTTGTGTACAGCAAACTTTTATTTATCTGCTGACAGCGACACAACACATGGCAAGCAAAAATGCAGACGACGCCTGAACAAGAATAAGCGGAAGTGCGTTTTGCCTTTACTGCGCTTGCGTGTATGTTCCCAGTGTCACTTCCGTCTTCAGACATCAAGTTGGTCTGACCGTCCTAAAAAAAAATAGTGTTCGCGATGCCCAGTAAAAAGAAGAAATACAATGCCAGATTCCCACCGGTAAGATGAATGTTATACTATTGGCTACCCAAACGAAAGTTATACAGTTCATTGTGGCTGCCAATTACGGTAATCTTGCTTTCTCTTTCGCAGGCAAGGATTAAGAAAATCATGCAGACCGACGAGGATGTTGGCAAAGTTGCTGCCGCCGTTCCCGTTATCATTTGTATCCTTTGCACAGTAACTCAGTTTACCAATTGTTTGGTCACTTAAAATTTCGAATTTTATCCTAACAATGATTGATACAATAAATGGACAGTTGCGAGTACAAGCCTGTTGTAGCTATTTTGAAAGGAAGGAGCAAAAAAGAAGAGGAACTGGTCTGTATGTGCGGCCGGTAAATTACAGAACAACAAGCGAAATGAAAAGTGCACTTCCTGGCTTTTGTTTGGATCCTCTCTCTGAGTCTGAGCATGTGGCTTTTGTGTGGATCCTCTCTCTGAGTGAGCAAAGACCCTGAGAAGAACAAGACTGGGCAGTTCTTGTCATTGCCGCTATACTCTGAAAAAACCCTCTCATACTAGCAATTACGGTTTTCCATTTCAGAAAAGTATAAACAATATTTGAGATTGCAAACAGGGGCGAGGTTTCCTGAGAACGGAGGGGATGCTGAGAGGTCCCAGCATCCCCAACGTGTGATTTCCAGCAATTTCATATCTTTTCAAAAGGAACAGCATAGCAATGCTACATGTATGGAGATGGATAAAGTTACTAAGGTACACTTTAGACTCCACCAGGCACTTAAAGGGAACAAGGGTATCAGCATAAGCAGGAAAAAGGTTCCATTCTGGAATTTTACACTACACTTACTACATCAATCAATCAATTACACTTAACACTTATCTTCATTAAGGATAACTGCAAACTACTGCATGTTGGTTCCAAGAATCCAAATTATAATTACAGCATTGATGGCGAAATGCTTTATAGTACTACTGAAGAAGCTGATTTGGGAATCGGGGTTGACAGAAAGATGAGATTTTCCGAACATTGGTAAAACAGCAGCAAAAGCAACCAGTATCTTAGGAATAATTAAGAAGTCTTTTTCATATACATGCGTGTTGATGTGGATTCAATTCTTGTTTTGTACAAAACGAATGTACATCCACATTTAGAATAATGTGTCCAGGTTTGGTCTCCACATCTTAGAAACGACATTGAAGTACTGGAGAAAGTGCAACAGAATCACAAAATTAGTACCTGAGTATCAAATTTGTCTTATGAGGAGAGATTGAAAGAGTTAAAAGTAACCACCTTAGAAGATTGTAGAGTGAGGGGTGATATGATTGATGTTTTCAAATTAAGGCAAAATATTGAGAATGTAGATTGGCAAACATTTTTTACAGAGAGAGTGTATCAAGGGTTAAGAGGTCATGCATTTACATTTGAACCCAAACATTCTAGACTTAATGTAAGGAAACACTTTTTCTTATCCAGATCTGTCTGTTTATGGAACAGCCTTCCTGAGCACATAGTCAATGCTCCAAGTGTTAATGTCTTGAAAACAATGTATGACGCTTATTATGATGGCTTTTGAATCACTGTAGAGTGTTACGGAAGTAGCTTTTGAATGGTCCACTAAGGTATTATTCCAAGGACGCTACACATATGATCTCACCAGTTTTGGTAGAATTATAAGGTAATCTCTTAATTTCATAATACAGATGTATGCGCCAATTGAGTCTTATGATTTATATGTTGTAACCATGATGTGTGCTTACAAAGTACCAATTTTATCACACTAACAATATGAATTATAATTATTTATTGTGTGATTGTAAGTAAAAATGTACAATATACATGTACATAAGGCACACATCCTAGTTACATGTACAATAGGTCATGACTAACTATTGAACAGTAAATTCAAAGAATTAGTACCCATAATAATATTTGTCGTAGCAGTTCTTTAAACAGTTTACACCAGGTGTCGATAGTATAATGTTTATCATAGTTTTTGAAACAGTTTGCCCTAGGTGCTGATACTACAAAATTTGGTGTGTTATTCCACATGCAAACGACTTTTTTGCCAACAAAATATTTAGGCATTTTACATGTTATAATTACACCTGTTGACTTCTAGCATGTGAGAATGATCTCTTGGGTCTTGGTACATGTACTCTCTTCTGGTCAAAAAGATTCAATGATTCTAGGCCATTTAAAATTTTATACACTTCAATCAGGTCACCTCTCATATTATGTTCTTTGCGGGTGCTTAACTTCAATTCCCTTAACCTTTCTTCGTATCTTGAATTTGCAATTCCTGCAAACAACTTTGTGGCTCTTCTGAACTTTCTCGAAAATACAATCTTGCTTCAGAAAGGGGGACCAGGCCTGTACAGAGTGTTCCAAGTGGGATCTTCTATGATTAATACAGTGGAAGAAGAGATGCCCTTGTAAAATGTGAACAAAGTTTGTATGATCATTCCTAATGTGCTATTTGTGTTTGATGCAGCTTTTCCTGTGTGTTTTGAAAACATTAAGGAATAGGTTCCTATTACACCTAGATCTTTCTTTATTGTTTCAAGGGTCTTGTTCATTGTATAACTATAGTTTACCTTTTCCCTTCTGACATGTAGTATTTTACACTTATCATCATGAAAACCAAGTAGCCAGTCCTCAGGCCAATTCAATTGTCCAGATCTCCTTGAAGTATATATCTCTTGTCAGTTACTGATGCTACATGTATGTGGTTGTATACTTTGGTATAGTCAGCAAAAAATAAAATATTCTAGATCCTCCTCATCTTGAGGAAGGCTCTAAATAAGGACATAAATGTCAACAGTATGGGGGGGGATCTCAATTTTATAGCATGAGCCTTCAGTGTTGTTTTGGGATTTTCCCTCCCATTCTAATAATCTTCTCAAAAAGTTTACATGCCTGAGAAGTCAAGCTTACAGATTTTTTTTTTTTTTTTTTTGGAGGGCCACACTCAGACTGTACATGAGTGACCTTGACCTCATTGCCAAGTTCACAGGACAACTGAGATGAAATTTCTGTTCACTTGATGACTTGAGATCTATTTTGAATTAGGACCTTGATGTTGCACATGTTAATGTTTTTCTATGAAAGTCACGCTTAGACAGTATATAAGTGACCTTGACCTCATTTCTGAAGTCAGTTTGCAACATACATGGATTTTACCATTTACTATTTTTTTAATGTTCGGAACAGGCGGGACTGGATCCTGCAACCTTGGGCACCCGTCGCCTAGCTGAAATGGAAAACTCACATATCCACTCAACCAAACCCCCATTCTAAAAAAAATGGTTCAATGAAGGTAGTTATGTGTGAGTGCCATATCAACCCGGTTATGCAGTATAAGTATTGAGTCGGCATTTATTTCCAGAATCAGGGACTTAAATCCACCAGCATGAAGGAAATGCCGAAAATATATATTTTTTTATGTTCGGAAGGAGCAGAACTCAAACCTGCAACCTTCGGCACCCATCACCTAGCTGAAATGGAAAACGCACATATCCACTCGACCAAATCCCCAATCTCAAAAAAAATAAAGTAAATAATGGTTCAATGGAGGTAGTTGTGTGCGAGTGCCATATCAACACGGTTATGCAGTATACATGTAAGTACCGAGTCGGTATTTATTTTCAGAATCAGGGACTTAAATATATAACTATCACTTGAGAACTACTTGAACTGGGACCTTGATGTTGCACATGTTAGTGTTCTTCCATAAAGGTCAAACTTACTCAGTACATGGGTAACCTTGATCTTATCCCAAGTTCACTCTGAGCCAAGAGTGTAATGAATCTTGAAGTCAGCTGATCATGGGCTGTTCGCACAGCCCTCTTGTTTGGCCTCCATCGATGATTGAGATTCACTGAATCTTTTTGGCTTTTTTGTTACCTAATTGTTTATTTATGCTGATACAAGTTGGGCAAAACCAGAAACAATGAAGACATGCGTAGTGTCATATTGCATGTCACTCATCTCAATGCACTGGAAATGTCTACTCATCACCCCATCCATGCTGCAACTTGCCTTATTCCCCCAATCATTTTTGTTTGACACCTTCCTTCCATTTATGTTTGCTTCACTCTTCTTTGAAACTTTTTTCGTATTTTAGTGAGACATACTTGTCAAGCGAATGTTGCATTGAGCGATAATGTGAACTTTCACGGAATTGTGGGTAGAAACCTTGTTTGTAAACAAAGCTTGGGACGCCGACTCTGCAATATAGTAAATTCCACTGTGAAAAGACACAAAGTCTCCTTCTGCTGGCATATAAGATTTGTTCAGGTATTAAGCCCCTACTGAAAAAATTTTGTGCAAACTTCATAGCATCATTCCATTTATAAATGCACAAATATACCAGAGTTAGTCATGTTTGCGTCCTCGCTAACTCTGTGAATGATTATAATTATTGGTTAGATTGTTAACAACTTGCCTGAAGTGATAAATACATGTATCTGTGCAATGTATTGTATACTAACATGTACCAAATTTGCCAGATAATACAACATTAATCTGTGGGATGATAATGGCATGCATCTTTAAAATAACTTTTTTTTTTTTTTTTTTTTTTTTTTTTTTGTCTTGGCATGTTCTCTCAAGTTTTTTGCCCAGTACTGGTCCTGTTTGGTCTTTTTATCTTTGAAATAACAACAAGAATATCTCTTGACAGTTGATCATAGGTTAGAGAAATTGAGAATGCCTTTTTAAGTGCGTCCAAATATTTAAAGCAGTAATTGATGTAAATAACCTTAATATATGTCAGCTCGGGCATTGGAACTCTTCATAGAGTCTTTGATTGTGAAAGCCAGTGAAAATACTTATGCTCGCAATGCCAAGACCCTTTCAACAGCACATATGTAAGTATTATCAACAGCTTTATCTGTATTCACAAGGTGCATGGAATGTTGTTCAGCTTAAAATGTATTCTAGCTCTACTGACCAAAGTTGTAGAGCTTATGTGACTGCTTATATCTGTCCATCTGTAAACTTTTGCTCATTAGCCCAATACCGTTCATAGTTTTCAAGTTATCCCAATATAACTTTCAGGACTTAAAGGGTGGATGAAAATCTAGGCCTCTTTTAATATTGGTTGTGCCACCTACAATATTATGTAATATAGGGGTCAAAATGTGAAAATCTTGTGAACACTCTAGCATCGTTAATTTTTGGCAGATCATCACTAAATTTGGTGGGATTGTTAGCGAGGTCAGTCTAAGTTGCGAATGATACTAGTGGTGCCATCTATAATTTGATGGAAATTATGAGCCAAAATGTGTTTTAAGATATAAAATTCCATATCTGGAAAAAAAGTACTGTAATTGGATTAGACTTGCCAAATTTATAGGATATTTAGACCATGTCCAAAGCCAGACTTGTGTATAATATCCGTGACCATGACCTATTTTTGTGAGGTCTCCATGCCTGTAAAGTTAAAAGAGGTTATTTTGTAATGGCAGGGTGTAGCTTGGACATCAATGGCAATGTCAGCACAGCACCAGGTCTATTACATAATCTGGGTGACCTTGATCGTCTGTCCCAAGGTCACTGAGGACATAAAGTTAAGGACTCACTCATTGTTGTCTTGGTACATGCAGAAATATCCATCACAGGAATTGCACAAATAAGCTATGATTACATGTGGGGTGAAGTGCCATCTGGTGGACATTTTACACACTAAATGTACATAAGCTTCATATGTTCAGAAACCACTTGAGGACTGAAAACTTTGAAATGAAATGAAGATGTGCAATATAGCCATGGTGCTATCAGAGCATTAGGCCCATGGGCCTCTTGTTTTTATTATCATTCGTTTTGAAATAAAAACTTTTACAAATCACTCAAACACAAAATTCAAGAATTGATTATATTTGTTCTCAAAACTATACATGAGTGACAATACAGAGTTATGTGAATATCCATGATAAATGCAGTAAAACTACTTAAAGTCAGAATTCTCATCTGAAAATATCCAAAAGAACCATCCAGTATTATTATGTGAACAGATCATAGCTGATAATTGGTATCTACAGCATATCATTGATTTCTTAGGCCACTGGGCACAGAGCTGGATGCCCATAAATTATAGAGTGGTATTGTGTTTTGGCATCTAAAGTGAAGTGACTTGCTCTTCAACTAGGACTGCAAAGCATATTGGCAGATCATTAGTAAAAATGGATTATTTATCAATTATCATTTGGTTTTGTAAAGCGATTTTCAAGCCTCAAAATTAGGACCAATTCCCCCATATTTCTATATGTTAACATGACTCTGAATTAGTTTGAGACTATGTGCTACATGCTGAGGATGTTTCCTAATAATTATGTCAATATTGCTCTGATGTAAAGTGCTGTTTTGCATGCTTTCTGTCCTATTACCTCCAGGCACCAGCAACAAGTATGTGATGTAAACTGACATACATTGTATATTGATTTTCTCCAAGAATGGCTGCAAACATATATCATTGTATATCAAAACTGTCATTCTAGCTTTTTAGGGACTGCTTGACTCTCAGCCAAATGCTAATGTGTCTTGAATTTGCCTTGAAAATGTGTAAGTGGCTGAAATATTTAAAAAGGAATTATCACAAAGCCATAACAGAATCTTTGTTAATTCAGACAAATTTTGGCCTCTGGTATTTGAAATCTAGATCTGGCCCTGCTCCCTGCTTTGTATCTTATTGACAGTGTATATTAAATAAAGTCTGGATTTAATATAGTACAAATGCAATGTTATGCCAACATGGGCATCACCTTTTGTATTGAATGGTTTTGCAGAAAACAGACTATTCAGTCAGAGAAGAAATTTGATTTCCTGAAGGATCTGGTGGCCAATGTACCAGATATCCAGGGTGAGGAAGAAGCGGAGACATCTACAAACTCAGATGGTGCTACTAGGCCTCGGGGCAGGTAAAGACCATAGTTCAGTATCCTGTAATAGGCTTTGTATAGTCTAGCTGTACAACTTGTACCCTGTTACATAGGATAAAACCAAATCCCGGAGAAACAAAAGCTGATTTTAACCTCTTTCCACCAAAACAAGCCTGTCTGAAATTTTAGCTGTGGTAGAGGCAATAAAAATCGCCTGAATAATGTATAAGGACTGCTTTAGAGTCAGTATTTGTCTTGTAAAATGAGTGGATCTTTTTTACTAGTTTTCATTGAACCCTTATGCTTTCTGTACTGTTCTACTTAGATCTTCTTTAATGTGTTCCTATGATAAGTATTGGATGAAGTTTGTTGCATTGATCCACATATACCAAAATCAACAGCTTGCACAGTTTTGTTTAGAATATTTATAAGAAGTATGGAGACTTTTGAATAGGTAAAATTGAGACTGTTCATCAAAATAAGGACCAAAGCTGCTTTATAAGGAAGTAAAATTTATTATACAGTAGTACCGACTATTTTAGACCACCCTGTCGGAAAAAAAGTGATCTCAACCTGCAGTTGATATTCAAGTGCAAGTAAATTTAACAAAGAAAGATAGTCAAGTGTCTTCAAAGAGTGGAATTAATTGGAAAAACGTATTTATACAAACTGTCAAAAACCATGAGCCGCAAAGCGGCGAGTGGTTTCCTTGCACAGAATAGTTGAATTCCAACCAGAAGCACACGTGAATGATGGTTTTTATTAATCCCATAATGTTTCTGGAATATTCTGTTTAAGTAGACAACAAATGATAGTTTTTAACTCATTCCATACTATGGTGACAAGCATTGGTCAGTGGTTCTGGCACTGCTGAATTTTTTTTAACCTGCATTTTGGACCGTATAAACACGGGCCCCGCAGCACTAGGGTTAAGACTATAGGTATGTTGGTACTTGAATGAAAGCTCTTTTCATGAAGAATTTAAATATGCAAGTGTTGTCTTAAATCTAGGTAAATATACAAAAAAATCAGGGACTGGTATGGAATGAGTTAAACAAAAAAGAGAATAAAAATATGTAGAAAAGCTTAACCACCCAACAGTGCCATGCGCAGATGAATCATCTATTTCTACAAATGTAATACAGTACTATGTCATGAAAAGCAGACGCGATAGCTGTAACACATGCCCTCATTACCCTCACAAGGGCCCCATTATGGGATAAATAAGGTTATTGCCTTCAATCATTATAGATATTGCAGACATTGTGGAGCAGGCAAGGCCCACATTAACCCTTCTCACAAATTCATCGATATTGAAGTTCAGTTTCCTTGCAAGAACATGTATTAACACATGCAAGAACACAGGCACCTTTTACTAAACCGAATAAAATACCAGTCCCCACTTGTGAGATTTCAACTCAGCACAGACTGGCCTCCATAAAATGTCACCCATTCTGGTATTAGATTTCCTTCCATGACTTGTATATATGGGCATTAGAATGTCAAAGCATGATGAAAAGAGTTACTTATTAAGCTACTGTTTGGTCATGTTTTGGTGGTGTGACAAGATGGTAGTCCCTTAAGAACTGTGCAACTTTTGAACATTTCAAAATTTCAGGCCAAGGAAAAAAAGGAAAGAAAATGATGGTCCAAGCAAGAGAAAGGACAGGAAGGTGTCCTCAGATGAGTCATATGGCGAGGTGAGATGTGTACCCCAGTTTTGTTCAGTTCAAAACATCTTTTATGTACAATGAAACCTCATTATAACGACACTCAATATTCAATATAATGACACAAATTTTCATGTGAAAAAGTTAATTTTCTTTGTTATTTGATTCATTTATCTGACATATTCAGTTATCTGACACTTTTTTATGGAACAGATGGTGTCATTATATCAAGTTTTCACTGTAGATATATATCAGGTTTTCAGGGCAAGTAGATTTCAAAATCCACTTGTCCAAACATACCTTCGTACAATAAACAGTATTTTTCATCAATCCATAGACAAAGGCCTAGATGAACCATTTGCCCCTCATTGTCCCTTGCAAATTGGCAGATATGTGTCAATTGTTAACACGATTCTAGCTGTGACTATTAACAGTGAAACTGGCAAAATATTAAAAATACAAATTGAAAAGTAAACTATGTGTATGGTTGCCTGCAAAGCAGACCAAGTTCTGTGTTACTACACACAGCACAGCAGACAAAATATGGGTCTCCTTTGGAGGCAATGAGCATGGATGACTTATGATGAAAAATACAGTGTAATTTCTGGAACTATAGGAGTCACTGTCCCAGGTAAACTTTAATAAAGATTAATAGTTAGTTTTAGGATCCTCTTTCTCATTGCCTGTAAGTCTAATGGGATGCACATCATAGTCAATTTGCATATACAGTATTAGCAAGTTCCTCACAATAAATGGTGTTCTTCATTCAAATTCAAACAAAAAATTTGATATTTCAAGTCATAAATAGGTCTCCTTGTAATACACATTGAGTGTGTCACTGTCACAATCTTTGCTCCAGCTGCGTGGCCAAGTAGTCTGGCGACCAACACATCACCTGATTGGTCAATTGAATCACATGCAAAAATGAGCCAATCACAGGTTGTGTTACAGTGTGTTCACCAATGGTCCGCCATGTGAATATGTGTAAAATCTTCTGTAATTTACGGAGGGAACACACAAACGGGAAGCTTTGTTTATATTGCAGCATGTGAAAATATAAAGATTCAAGATTCCAGTGTTTATAGCAACAGTTATTTAGAGCCACAAGTAAATACGCAAAGGTAGGTGATAGAGGGGTGTGCCGAATGTGTCCCGAATCAGTCCATGAAAGTAGGTCCTGCGATGATGCTCAGTACACCATACCTCTACTCCATGCTGTCACTTGCATGCTGTTTTTTGCCTGGGAGGTCAACTCTCGGCACCTACTGACCATCGTTTTTGCTTGTCCCAGGGAATTGGACATGTGATTTGTCGCGCCCTAAGCTTTGTGACACACTTTTTAAGTAAAGTCTCTTCTTGAGCACTAACTGTGGTTTTGTATGATGGAAATTGATGTGTTTCACGCATCATTATCATTTTGAGTGTCACATTTAGCATGGCTTGACATTTCATTGTCAGACTGCAGGGCTCAGCAAATCACATATCCAATTGCCCAGGGCAAGTCATATTTAATCTTGGGCAAGTTCAAATTATTAAGTATTTACCTGGTTAGGCAACCATTTGTTTTCACTGGGAACTCTAATCTTCAAGTTTTCATGACCTAGTTACAAGTTGCAGTTGTTTGCAAGGCTGGCAAGGGAATGCAAGAAGGTGACAACAACCCTTTGTCATAACAGTGTTTGAAGTTGGAGCACTATGTGCAAGATTAAGAACTATGGGGGTCTAGTCAGAGCTATTGCTATTTGCAATGTGTTGGTGATTACTGCAGTCCATGTGTACACACCAATGCAGGCATGTGGGGACACCAAAAGGTGAAAAAAATCCCATGTATAGGTGCCATGAGATGACTTCCCGGACAAAAACAGCACACAACTGCCAGTCACACGCAAGTAACAGTATGAAGTAGATCTATGGTGAACTGAGCATCATTGTGGGACCCACTCTCATGGACTGATCTGGGACACATTCAGCAGTTCCCTCTATATCCTACCTTTGTCTATTTGCCTGTGGCTCCAAATAATAGTTGCTATAAACACTGGAATCTTTATTTGGCATGTTCACTTGGCAGAAGCCATGATACACACTGTAACATGAGACGTGATTGGCTTATTTTTGTATGCGACTCAGTCGACCAATCGGGCAATGTGTTGTGTGTCAGACCACATGGCCAAGCAGCTATTTGTGTACAGTGGTAGGAAAGATGGTGAAGGTGCGCACACTCAACGTGCATTACAAGGAGACCTATTTCTGATTTAAATATTAAATTTTTTATTTGAATCTGAAAAAGAATACTATTCATTTATTTCAAGGAACTTGCCAATACTGTGTAGACGTTATGACTACGATGTACCAATATCATTCATGGTACGTATGCACCCGATGTGCATCCAATGAGAGGCAACACAAAAGAGGATCCTAAAACCAATGCAACCATTAATCTTTATTAAATTTTACCTGGGACAGTGACCCCTGTATTCTGAGAAATTTGACTGTTGTTTTCATTGTAAGTCACCCAATGGAACATGCTTACTTTTCAGTTTGTATTTTTAATATTTTGACACTTTCACAACAATCATAGCTAGAATTGTGGCTAAATCTGGCAAAAATTGCAAGCGACAATAAGTGGCAAATTAGGGTAAATGGTTTGTCTAGGCCTTTGTTTATGGATTGAGGAAAAAAATAAGTTGATAGTATCAAGTTATATTTGGAAAAGTAGATTTTGCATATGGCAAGTGAATTTTGGAATCTACTTGCCCTGTGGACAAGTGATTTTTTAAAAAAAATTGTCCAGGCTTGGACTGTCACTTTTACCTCAACAACTACTGCTTTAATATGCGTTAGTTACATAAATTTACCTCGCAACTGCCATTGCCAAGACCTCTGTGTCTGGGCATAACACCCAAGAAAATCAAGTTGAGTTCATTCACTTGATTGTTCCCGAAAACCTGACAGTCCCATGGCGCCATTTCTTGGTTCCAATGGATCCGGTGGTGACTCCCGATGCGCATGCTGCCCAATCATCCTTCTGCCAAATATCTTAGAGGTCCTGGACTCTTGGGAGACCAAGATAGCAGATATCTGTCTGGGGATACAGGTACCTCTGAAATAGTTAGGAGCAGAGCTGGTTGTTTGGCATGAAACCTAAACTTTTCAAGATGGTGTTTCAACATTCAGATTGCAGAGAGCAGGAAGACAGTGCCCACCAGGCAGATATTTTTGGCAGCGAGCCATAGGTGTTGCTCCAGTGACCACTTCCCCTGTATCCTTGCTGGACAGAGGGCAGAAGCTGGATGCAGTAGACCAGTATATGGCTGCCTGGGACAATCATCAGCATTGCTTTGGGTGTTGTCACCAGTTGGGTCTTGTTTGCGAGCAAACTGCTGATACTGTGCTGACTGGGAGAAGACAAATGGCTGCTTTATGAAGAGGCACGGCAAGAGAGTGACAAAGCTAGGCATAGGCAGCAGGCTGTTGCTGTCATCCGTCAAGTTTTGGAATCTGACTGCGTGGAGTCATCATGTGCTACTCCACCAGAGAAGCGAAGACCAACCCAGGTGGCTAATTCTAACACACAGGTGGCTGCCACTTCTACAGGTGAAACCTGGAGTAAGGAGAAGAAGCAACATAGTCGCAAGCAGGGCAGCAAGAGACCACCTTTCGGAGATCACGAGCACCCAGTCTACTCCAAGACAACAAGTGCATCATGGCCACTGACCTGAAGATTGCCCGTGCCTTGGAGTCTTTGTGTAGGATTATGCAGTTGCAGGCTGATATGTTGCATGCTCTGATTGTCCCCTCTCAATCTCTTTCTTCAGAGTCCCCTTTGAACTGTAGAGCAAAACGCAGGTTGAAACTCTTGCGATCACGATCCTCTGGGTCCGACTGCTTGGAGTCAAAACCACGTCAGTCGGTGAGGCCAGGATGGAAACCTGCGGGTTAGAACTTGTCTGCGCATCCCGGATCATTGGCCAGTTTGAGCGCCTTCATTCTAAGTCCGAGCATCCCAGACCACCAAAGCCAGGACAGACTTTCTGAGCTCTCGTATGTAAGTCCAGGTATGCTGGAGCCAAGAGGAAGGGACCCAAGTCTGTGGTGGCACCTTCTGCTGCTAGTTGGCCCTGAGCTCCTGTGGCTGCAGCCCCATCCACGACCCAAGTGCCACCTTTGAGGGCTCTGGCTTCAGTGCCGGCTTTCCCTCCTGCCCCGGAGTGAGCAGCTGGCAATCCCTCAGACTCCCGCCCTCAAGCAGGGTGCCCCGCCTCCCTGAACAGGCAAGTGGAACTTGAGCTCTGGCAGGAACAGTGCTTCTTGTTGGAGACCTTGATTCATCCGCTCTTGCTGGCACCGTTGCCAGTTGGAGCAGACTCATTCAGCAGAGCAGCTTGCTGCCTCTGCCCTAAGTCAGCTCTCACTTGGCCGCCTGTCTCAGGACAACAAAGTGCCCTGGCCGACAAACTGTCCAGAAGAGGTCAGTCACCAGGAGTCACCACCGAATCCACAGGGACCAAGAGATGGCGCAGCAGGACCTTCAGGATTTTCAGGAACAATCAAGTGAGTGAACTCAACTCAGTTTTCTTGGGCGTCATGCCAAGACGCAATTGTCTTGGCAATGGTTGTCGAGTGGTAAGTATACTTACTAATACCGAAATTACTAAAATTTTACATGTAGAACACAGTAATTTACTTGTCCCAGAAAATAGGACTTGTCTCAAATGTGACATCCAGTCAGTATATGCACTGATATATGTGTTTCAAATGTGTCCATAAAAAATATTATGGAGTTAATGTGTAGAGATTTGGACTATAGATAACATATTTTAGGTGTTTTTAAACCTAATCAAAATGGTGTGTATCAATAGGGCAACTCAGAAGCTGAAGATCAAGATGATGAGGAAACCGACACAGAAGAAGAGGGTGTGACACTGCCTAATGATGAGCCAGGTATGCATGGACAAGTCACTCCATTGGCTCCCAGCACCTCGCACATGCCTGAGATGAGGGCCGCTGTACCCAAGATGGAACAAGGTGCAGTCACAGCTGAGTGCAATTCCTTCATGGCTCAAAGACCTGTATTAGGGAGTGAGAATGCACAGTCGGTTTCCCAGCCTGCTTATACACACGCTCATCTGATGCAGCCTCAACATGCAGCTGTTCCCAGACCTATGATGTGAGTAGATCATTGTGGCTTATACACAGTTAACCTGTGTTATGAGACCATTGTTCATGGAACTTTAATAATAACACTATCCTTGCACCACAAAATTAATATTGAACTAGAACAGGCTGATTTTATAACAGAAAATCAAATGTCTCCCCGTGCGCCCTTACTATTGTCACCCTTATTTTTATAAATAGGCATACTGATTCCAATGATCTACAGATATGGTGAAGGTACACTCTTTACTGACATTTCAAAATGTTGATTTTTGACCAAATTCCCACGTGACCTCGAAAAATAGGTCAAGGTCATACATTTGCAGTTACAAGCCAGGTCTTCCAAACGTTTTACATTTCAACTTCCCAAGTCAAATATCCTTGAGTTATCACGTCCACATGGATGATAGAGGAAATTCCCATGTGACCTTGAAGAATAGGTCAAGGTCATACATCTGCAGTTACAAGCAAGGTCTTACAAAAATCTTACATAGAAACATAATCACACAAAATATCAACCTCTTTAAGTCAAATCTTTCTCAAGTGCATCTGCAATGATTTTGAAAAGTGGCCATGTGACCTTGAAAATAGGTCAAGGTCACCCATCTACAATCCCAATCTAGTTCATATTATGGTACATAATCATGCAAAATTTCAACCTCTTAAGTCAAATCCTTGCGGAATTATTGCGTCCACGTCAATTTTACATGACATGCCCACGTAACCTTGAAAAATAGGTCAAGGTCATACATCTGCAGCTATAAGCAAAGTCTTACAAAAATCTTACATAGAAACATAATCACACAAAATATCAACCTCTTTAAGTCAAATCTTTCTCAAGTGCATCTGCAATGATTTTTAAAAGTGGCCATGTGACCTTGAAAATAGGTCAAGGTCACCCATCTTCAATTCCAACCTAGTTCATATTATTGCATGGGGAGACATAAATACAAGAGGGGCAAGTAAAGTATGATAGGGAACAGTGGATGTTTAAATATATCCTAGCAACAGGCATAACTAGTATGTCCTTGCCCTCATATCTTGGTAATTGGGTATCAAACCCATTGTGGAATTTAGGAACCCCAGATGGCAGCACTTGAGGGTGTTTATTTGCATGCTTTACATAATACATGTTAAAGCTTCAAAGGGATTTAAATAGTTCTTATGCAACTAATCAAATCATATGCAAATAACATTGTGCTGCCCTCTGTAGTCCTAGAACTATTATAGGTCTACTGTTATAATCATAACTACAAGCAAAATTCATTTGTTTACAAATTAAATTAAATACATACTGGTATGATAACTGTTCATATCATAATACTATGCCTAATGTCTTGGCATTGGATGGTGAGAATTTTGTTGTGCTTTTTCTCTTTTGGCATATTTAGTGGAGGTCACAAAGTGAGCAAGTAAAACAATACTGATAAATATTTTGACAGGGATGTAATAATTATATTGTAAAAAATATTGAATTTGAAACAGTGAATGCACCTCAATGCTAAAACTAGGAATATATGCTCAAAGGTTTTCATCCGTGTCCTGAATATTTTATTAATATTGAAACAACTTTTGTATACAGTGTACATATACCTCATGTAGAAGTGGAATAGTTCAGCATAAAATTTACAATGACGCAAATTTTCAGCTCTACTGCCATCACAAAATCAGCAAAACTCTTGGGATAGGCAAGTTTCTTCTCCAAAATCAGTGTACAGAGCTGTTAGTGTTACACACCAGGGCTACATGGAAGGAAACATGCTACAGCAAAATTTAGTATCTAAAGCACACGTGATAATACAACTTTGATACAAGACTCACAAATGAATAGTAAATGAATGAAGTGAGTAATAAGTAAAAGAAAAAAATCAAGCATAATTTATGTCAGAGAAATACACACTGGCTAGAACTGTAAGATTCTCTGTGTGGAGAGAACAAAGAAGGAAGATGTCAGCTTATTTGACTAACGATTGTTGAAATGTATTGCATATATGCTGAAGTTAGTTTTCATCAACATTTAATGAAGTATAGTCATACGTACATTGGAAAGAATTGTGATTTGGGAGGGAGGGAGGGAGGGAGAGAGAGAGAGAGAGGGAGAGAGAGAGAGAGAGAGAGAGAGAGAGAGAGAGAGAGAGAGAGAGAGAGAGAGAGAGATGCATTTTCATACACAGTTCTACAAGTGTGATGTCTTTGCTTAAGATTCATCAGGGTATCAATTTATAAAATACTTCACTTCACTGCAGGGTTTGTCATCATAATCAAAATGTTTGTAAGAATTGGGTGGAAGAGTCTTATGTTAGTCATGAAATGAAGCTTGGACACCTTTTTGTTGTCAGTTTGGGACAACAATGCATGCAACAGATAGCCATACCTGCACACCAATTAGCAGCCTTGCTCAACCAAGAATAAATTACCTGTGATTCTAGACTAAGAACATATATGCATATATACACAAACCAAACAAAAACAAAAAACAAAACAAAACAAAAATTTGCATCATTGTGATTATCTTTATGAATTAAAATAATTAGTCTTGGACAGATTAATTGAAAGTAATAAAGCCAAGTCTTGAAATTTTCCACAAAGTAGGTCAAAGTAAACACCCTGCAAACAAAGTTTTTTTTTGGGGGGGGGGGGTTTACCACTTTCAGCTTTTCCAAATGCCCACCTGTAGCAGAATCTCTGCGAGCACAATATCAGAATTTACTGGTTATATCAAAATCAACTTTGCCCTGGTCATTGTGGCTGAAATTGTTAACATGTATCAGTATACCATTATAGGTATATTAAACATACAAAAGTCCATGATGTGTAGAGTCATGGTGGTGTCACTGATGGTAATTTGTGGAACTAGCACCATAGGTATTAAAAGTACAATAAATTCATCATTTTGATTATAAATTGAGATGGAACGTCTAAGTTGACACCAAATATGCATAACAGCAAGGATCAAATTTTGTATAATTTGGGGTGACCTTAACCTATTTGATATTAAGCCAAGCAGAGGTGTGTTTTGATATTCATTTTGTGTATCTGTTCCAGGCCACCCATGCCTACGATGTCTGGAGTTAATTATTTACCACCACATATGCCAGTGCCCCCTAGTGGACAATCCTTACAGCCTACTTCATCACTACCTGGATTCTACCAGAGTTCAGTAACAGAAGATGAGGATGATGATTACGATTCTTGACAAGATCACAGTGAAGCAGTGACAATGAACAATATTGTTGGTGTACAGCTGAAATTTTACCAAATGTTCCCTTGCCAAGTAGAACCTAATAGTATCTCTCTGAAGCGAATGTGTATTGAGGTGCATGTCCTCATGAGAATGGATCCCAGTGCTATTGGAATGCAAGTATAGATATTTCTACTCCCAAGATATGGCATGTATATATTTTAAGAATGACAGAGAAGCAGTAGCCACCAGCCTGTGAGGTATCGGGAATCTAGTTATGTTGCTGGTTCGTTTGTGTTCGACTCAGTCATATCATGGCCCTCCTAGAAATGGTATCCTGGAAACACATGGGCTAAATGCTAATGTATCTGGAGAGGTAATGTCACAAGGTGCTTGGAGCATATACTTAAACTTGGGGCAAATTGCTCAGGTCACCAAATTGATCATATACAAACATGCTGTACTTGGGACAACATTTTTGTATCTTAACTTTGGGATTTGGCAGCATGTAGGATGTGTCAAAGAGTAGGTATTACTTCTGAGCCTTGATGAAAAACTATGTACCTTACCTTACCTAACATTTCAGAATAAGCATTAAATAATAAAGTTTATGCCCAGTTGAGTGACAGAATCTAAACCATTCAGGGGCACTGAAACATTGAGACATCTCTTGGTGTCAGGGTATTCAAGATGAGTTTGATTTTGCTACACAAACCTCAAAGAAGCCATGGTGCTTGGGGAAAGCTTCAAGTACATGCACCGGCACACACACTGGTGTGCATGTGGCAGAATAAAATGCAGACCTGTGGGCTTCATTTCAACAGCACAAGTGTGCACAGCACCTTGCTACTTCAGTGAGACAGTCGCCTTGGTGGTTGTGGCTACAATGCCTCCCCATGTGATGGCTGGGCTATGTTACTACATGTATGTGGATCACAAAAAAATACAATTTTTCTCATTTCAGTCATGTTTATCTGGTGACAGTCAACATTGTGTTTTTTGCAGTGTATTATACACATTACTCTACATAATGCAAGTCAATTAAAAAAAAATATTACCATTGCTCATCTCCTCATGCTGCATTACACTGCTATTAAAACATTGGTTTAATAGTGGAGTTCAGTCAATTTCATCCCTGGAAACTAAACTTCTACAATTTCCACAGACCTTATTCAGGGCTTCCATGTGAATTCCTTCCCTCTGGATTCTCTCAGCCCAAGTTTCTTTCACTCACCGACCCTGGTGGGTGCCACAGAACAACCAGTCTTGATTTGGAAGGCTCCTGGATTCAAAACTGTTGGATCCCTATTTGACGGTGGCAACAATGCCACAGGGATGCACATCCCGATTTTCATGTTATCACATTCATGTGCATTAGTTGTTAATGGGAAACTTACGCATACATATAGATACAATGGGTGCCCTGTTGGTTACTCCCCATTGCCCGACAACATCCCGAGAGATTGGGACCGGTTGCAAAAATATCTCCCCCCGTCAAGACATTCGTCTTGTCGTATATCCTCAATTCCACTAAGGTCAGTGTGTGATTGGGTCTCACTGGAAACTTAATATGTATGGCCATGTACCATTAAAAGAACGTCTTTCTGCTGTAAACTTCCATGCATTACTCAAGTTGGGCACTTCCTAAGTGCTGTTGTTAAATCAGGACATTATCATTGAGGTCCAAAGGCCAATTTGAAACTGTTTGCTGAATAATTTTCAGGTGTTCCTCTGAGTGCACTAGTAGTGGAGCTCAAGTTTGTATTGTTCCTCCCCTTCTGCTGATCACCACAGTCATTTACTACCAAATTCTACCCTTTGTTTAGTGATAAATGTATCTCTCACAGTGTATGCCATACAACTGCTTGAGAACATAATTTTACTGGGAACCCAGGTTGTATCTAATTGCAATTGACCATTAACCCTTTCCCCCTTAAACTGGCCAAAACTAGCTGGTGGTCCAGGATCGTAGGTTCCAATGCTTTTGACCAATTTCAGTAGCAGTGAAAATTTGAATACGAATGGTAGAAAAGACTTATCAAAATAGCATGACCCAGGTCAACAACTTTCCTTGGTGTAATATGGATGCTAACTTCAGGACCCAACCCATACCAAAGAAAGCTATTGATTCAGTCTCAATTCAAGGGGGAAAAGGGTTAATGCTACATCCATATTTTACATTGATGTGTACATATACACACAGGCGTCACCCAGAAGCCGGGTACAGTCATTTTATATGATTAGATGGCAAGCCTCGTGTAAAATGTTACAAGCACATAATCCCTGGCCAATGTTGTTGGGATCAATATTTTGATACTGGTTTTTGTCACATGAATCAACTCTTATGAATGTGTGGTATTTAATTAATTTATGCACGGAAGTTCAAAAAATTTTGTGTTGTGACCTCTTAGCAAAATCAGTCAACCAGTATGTTGGGTATTGTGAGATATGAATTTGCAGCACGGTGTATAAATCAGGACATCCATTGTTCCGTCAGGTGATATAAGTCAGTCATATGCATGGCAGAGGACCTCTGCCCAGTATTACCTGATGAGTGCCTCTTACAAGTCAAAGCTGTGGCTGCTTTGAAGGCTTCATAGTTCTTATGTGGGTTACATTTGGACTTTTTGGTGGTGTCCAGTGTAATTTGCACTCAAGATTGTAAGAAACGTCTGAAGAATCACTAGATAACAGAGCCAAATGGCAGTGGGTCAGCTGAGCAGATGTAAAACTAGGCTCGTTAGTAACATGTGAGGTTTATTATACTTTGAAATTTATAAAAATGTACAGCAGTAGTCCATGTATATTGATGTACATTTAGTGGACAGTATACATATTTATTGCCAGGTGGTAAGTAGAGCCACTGCATGTACTCCACTGCTCTTTGCAAATGAAATATCAGGGCTAGAATTTCGCAACATTTTGTGAGAATCTATTTGGTATTTTGTCAATTAGTTTTCGTTTTAAAAAAAGACAAGTTTAGGAGAATCTTTACGAGAGTGGATTCTCGCCAAAATTCTGGCCCTGAATATATGTAACAATACAAATGTAAAGGCCATATATTCATCCTGTTCCACTTTTTCCCGTTGCATTCAGGTTGACCGATTTCCTTGGCACAGTTTGGGTGTTGGGTGCCCACCCTACACCCATGCAGCAAGTACAGCTGTACAAACCTCATAGGTCTGGTGTTCAGTTCCGTTTCCAAAGAAATTTCTTATGCCATAAATTAAGGAAAAACATTGAAGCAGATTTGTTTGACATTCAGTCTGTTTTGCTAGTTTGAAGGGTCAAAGTTTGCATCTAGGAGTTGCATACATGTGATTATTTCATAAGAAACTGTACATTTTGATACAGATTTAAGTTGTTTAATTTATCTGTTAATTGGGAGTTTTATTTTGTTAACGTTTTCATGAAGATTACATTTACAGATTTTATTTTATATTATTTAGTTTGAAAATGCAAGAAATTAATAACAACCATTGTTATTAACAAAGTCAGTAAATCAAGAATAAGTATGGGGCTATTCAAAATTGTCGCAATTTTCACAAACATATTGAGAGTACATGTACTTTTTTGTTGCCCCCCCCCCCCCCCAAAAAAAACAACAAAAGTTAGCACTGTTAATAAACCCACTTAGATATTAACATTTGTACATTTTTCGTAAATAGTTTTGCACCCCCCCTTCCCCTTGCGGGCACACTTTCAAGTGCAAATGATGAAAATGTTGAGTGGCCCCATACTTTTTGTTAAACAATTGCTGGGTTTCAGTGACAACATAATAATCATGATCTGCAGTGTAAATATTGGCTGTACAATATTGCAAATGTCATGAGTTGTGAATTAAATTTTTCAGTCTTTTCATGTAGTTATCATATAGTGAAAAGTAATTTTTCAAACCAAAAAAAGTGATAAATGTTATTTCTTATAGAACACTAGCCAAAATTTTGACAGTGGTGGCGACTTACACGATTTGTAGCAACCACAGGTGGTGTAGAAGTGTTTTATGGCAGCCAGTTAACTACTTAATTCGCTTACTTCGACTATTACTATTTTGTTGTTGCAGTCTTGTTTACTGCTTCACTTTTAGAGGCATACTGTTACAGTATGTGAACAGCTTTGTTGTACTATCATACTTATGTATAATGGCACTGTGTATTGTACCTGCTGCCCCCGTTGTCATCGAATTGTTCAATTAGCATATTTTAATTTAAAGCTTTCAGTTGAACTGGCGTGTCAGTCAGTGAAGCTTAAAAAGGAGTTTAGAATTCTTTGTCCTTGAATAGTTTACACATGCTGTCAGCTCATTTGCTTTCAAATATCACATAACATGTACAATTCAGGAGCTTTAACTCATTCCATACCAGTTCCTGATTTTTCCGTATATTTACCAAGATTTAAGAAGACAACTGCATATTTAAATTCTTCATGAAAAGAGCTTTCTTTCAAGTACTAACATGCCTGTAGTCCTAAGTCAGTGGTCATGGCACTGCCTGGCAAGTCATGCTGCAGCTGCCACAAGGGCAGCTGCAGCATGACTTGCCAGGCAGTTCCAGAACCACTGACCAAGACCTGTGACCCTACTATGGAATGAGTTAAAGTTAAAAAGCACAAAAAGTGGGAGAGCTCCCTGCATATAGATATGGAGAAAAGCAAGTCTCTCAGGAGTGTAAAAGAATGTGTTAAAATACATATGTAGTCTCTCAGTGCTGAAGGTTAGGCTCAGTCATTAGCTTTCCTTGGTGCTCATGTTCATGTGCTCGAAAAGCTACAAGGAAAGCTGTTGACCTGGTCCATTGTTTTTCTCTAGAGAAAGGTAGGCATGTTGGTTATTGGAACAAAAGGGCTGTGTCTGATGAATTTTGATTTGGCATTTATTTCATAAAATCACTTGCCAAGATGTAGGTCTCTTTTGAATTTCGTGGGGGAAGTCACAACAGGGAAAATAAAAAGATACTTGCGGGGGATGGCCCTTCGCTGTGAGATAGATCATCTTTTGATACCAAGTACCAAACTTGTGAGAGAAGATTTTTTGTTTTTGGTTTTAATATTAAAATATGGGTTTGTATTTTTCTTAGTTTATTTAAATTTGTTTGGTTCTTCATTTTCATCCAAGGGGAGATCAGGAGATTTTGTTGCACAAAAGTGAGAAGTCTCCTATCACATCAGAGCTGGGAGGTTCTGGGTATTACAAAAAGAGCCAGCATTTGATTTGTACGAATTTTGATGCAGCCACTGCTTTTTGGTGTGTTGGTGAATTATGTCAAACCAAAATTTCAGCACAGAATATCTTCGCCTCTGACTACTTTTTACTGAACATAACATTTTGTTGCATCTGTTCATACTTTATCTCTAACTTTTGGAGGGTGGACAGACATGTATAATGGAGGATGGTCAATGACAGGTAGATGTGGCACTTTCCGCAGATGATGCAACTAAGCTTGCAAAACCCACTCTACATTTTAGTAACCAAGTTTCAGAAATCCTGTTGAATATACAGGATATGGTGTTTACTCACGATAATGGCCATCACATTTGAGATGCTGTGCACTTTGTGGAGCTAAAAAAGCCCTGGTGTATCAATGGCACATGTACATGAATGTCACAGTGTTGCAAACCTGCCAAACTAAAAATCTGGGGGATAAAAAGTAAACTTACAGGAGATTGATAAATTAATATGAAATATAGAAGGGAAATATTGATGAAATTCCAGGAGGTGACTCAGAATTGTCAAAAATCCACACAGTTTGGAGAATTTTCAGCATAGAATTCTGGCAGTCTCCCGGATATCCAGGAGGGTTGGCAACACTGATGTCATTGCAGGGATAGGTGAATATCTAGCAGATCACTTGCCTTAATGGGTCTTTGGTCTTACCAAAGCAGCTACCTGGCCGCAACCATTCTCGTTTCCCATTTTGAAGCTGCATGCACAATCTATGTCACAAGATTGTTTGTCCAGTGACTAGTATGCTGGCACAAGTTCTGACCAATTGACCCATCACATAGAGCAATACCGATTATAAACTACCACAATTAATTACATGTACTACAAATCACCCAGTTATGGCCCAGCTCTGGAGAGACTATAAAATTGTGTTTGCAAGCATAGTTTAAAACTGCATCCAAAGTTGACCAACCTCCACAGTCAGTGTTCTTGAATGTATACATGGAAGACAGAAAAGTGATCTGTTGATCAGGCAAGGCGAGATTACAAATGTGAGGAGCTACAAATGTATTTTCCTACAGCATATGTTCATACTAGCAAAGTTTCATGACCTTTGAAAGAGTGAGCTGTGCATAGGCCCAGCGTGGTCCTTATTCAGTATGTTACCTGCATGAAGTGTTGCTTGAAAATGAAAACTAGAATGTAATGAATTTATATAGGAATAGAGATCATTTGTGAATGTACATAGATCATATCACTGCACTCTCATTTTGTAAAGGTTTGCTTGCATTGTTTTATCCATGTGCAACAGTTTTAAATACTGGAGATTTTGTTATAACAAAGAGAATCCTGTATTTTGGTATCATAATTAAACATTTGAGGAAACTAAGGATAAATAGATGTTTTTGTTTTGAACAGACTGGTTTGCACAGTTTATGATACTTTAACTACATGAAACAATTACCATCAGAGTATTATTAAAGGAGATTTCTTCTCAATATTACAATTCTTGTGTTGATTTGACTGTCAAGGGTTTGGTTGCAAGGAAATCATGAATTATAGAAAAAAGTTATAAATGTTTAAAGTTGCGCAAGGCAGTAAACCAGACATACATAGCCCCATAAAATATTTTATTAGATGACTTTCATTGTACACATGAATTATAGCTTAACAGTGTCTATGTGATTTTCCAGCTCAATCCATTGACTAACATGTCCAGCTTTAAATGCCTACAGCTTCCGCAAGAAAACAATCCCATGAATGATGAAGCTGTACATCCAGTCATTTAATCAGACCCGTTCCTGGCAGTGCATTTCTAAAAATGCTGATGGATCCTGTCAAACCTATACGATGGCATTGCAATGAATATACAGATATTGTTTCAAAGGTAAACTGATAGCATCTCAAATGCTATCGTTTCCGCCCCATTTTCTTGTGAGGCTTATTATGATGTCTTGGTCTGTGTTTCCTTGCTCCACCTTTGCCTTGCTTTTTGAATCTTTTGCCCCGCCAGTCTTTGTCTTGCATCCAATGGTTTCGGTCCTGTTCCCACTTCAGCTGTTTCACACCTGCACAAATGTAACACCAGCAAATTAGCCTCAAAATTTCAGAAACTTGAAGGCATCTTTAAACATTAATTATGCCCCATCTAACCAGAGGAAGGGCACATAGTAATCACTTTTTCTGTGTGTCCGGGCTATTATTCGCTTGTCCTTCAACTTCGAGTAGTGAAGGGAAACTTTACACACAGGTGCATCTGAACATGAGGGTGTGTCATGAACCAAAAGTATGTCGCTAAGTCAAGTATCAGGGTCACTGTGACTTATCCTTGTAAAATCGTGTCCAACTATTATTCCTGTACTATTTAACATAGTTTCATGAAACTTTACACACACACATATCTTGACCTAAAGGTGTGTTATCAAGTGTCATGGCTAGAGTTCACTCGTCCTTCAACTTAGATTCATGAAACTTAACACACAGGTGCATCTAGACATAAGGGTGTGCCATGAACCAAAGTAGGTTGCTAGGTCCACTATCTGGGTCAGATAAAAGTCATTTTACGATTCCATTCAAATTTTCAGGATCTGTGAAATGTGCAAATTTTAAGTATTACTGGGTACTCACTTGCATTGTCCTTATTTGACAAAGCCTCGCTGCCAGTCATATTCACCTTTGACCCTGTGTTCTCATCAATCAAGTTTGAAAACTGAAATCATTTTAAAAGTTTACTTTCATAACCATGTAGAAAATGATAGAAGCAATTTTTTAGCACTATAAAAGTAAATGTATCTGCATGCATGAAATAGTGCTGTACATCTATGTAAAGATTCTTTATGCAAATGATGCAGATCCAGCAAAGCATGCAACACTTTTGAGGAAATTAATACTTAAAACTTTTGAGATAGACACATGCCTTAACACTTTTCAAATACATGTGTCTGACATTTTTAACTCGTCATTTTAGCTTTATGCCAAGATTTCAATCTTGAACCAAAGTGGCATTTTTTCCAATTTCCCAGGCCCTAGTCTGGTACTCATGTTGCAAACTGGCATTTTATCCTGACAATATTAAATTTTATAAAATACAGAATATCCGCATGAAAACCAGAACATCCTTGAAAACTCAGTGGCCATCTGCAGATTGTATTACCCACAGTTCACTTTTCAGTAGCACTTTGATAATTTGCACAAATTGTTTCCATATACATGTATAGCCTACACAAATAACCATACACCGTTCTTTGTCAAGATTGTTACCTTTGACAAAGATATTGTTGACTGATAGCTCCTGCATGTATATGTATGCAGGCTTGGTCAACCCTTTCCCCCTTAAGGTAGCGGCGGGGATTGAGCCTCGCGCAGCGGTTCCGCGACTTTGACGTTGCATAGATGAACTATGTTTCACATTTCACCCACAAAACCATACATTTTATTAATTGTTCAGACATCTAGATTTGTTCGAAAGAAGATTCATATCGATACGATAATTTTCAAGGGTTTTACATGCCCGTTTACAAGAGGGTATCAGATTTGACATTTTGTCAGCATTTCTTTAAAAATAATCGATGCAAAAGTGTATTACCTATGTAAAATTAAAGTATAGACCAATATGCAGGAACCGTATTTTTTGTTTACAAATAAAATACATAATAACAGAATTATCGAATTCTTTGATCATCATTTTAAACATCAACAGTTACTTCATTTTGTGGGCTACAAAAGTCTCGGAAGGGGACATCTGACGGAAAAACAAAAAAAACGGTTCCCAGATAATATATTTATCTTTCAAAAGACGATTATTTGAAGCAGATCGATCAATTAGCTTTTTATTGACGCTGTCCACAAAATTGATTCATAAGCAGAAAATTTCATTCCGAGAAATCGCCGTTGAAAGATTTGAGGCCCTTTTTTCGCACATTGTTGGCCATAATGACAATACAGCTTTCCAAATTCGGCCCGTTTTGGTCTCAGTACTTCGAAGAAATGTCAATCAACATCTTTGATGTGTAGCTTCCAACATACAATGATGTTTATTGGCTTAAAAAAGCAGTTTTTTACCCGAATGACATCAAATGCAGCCACACTTGAAAGCTTGTCACTCGGGTTTCCACGTGAATGGGACAGCTTCAAAGGGGGACTCGAAAGCGGATTAGCCACGTGACCCGAAGGTGCCATCACCTAGACCCTAGCAACATTGTTTGCATATGGCGCCGCTTGAACAAACGGGTTGCAGTTTCACAGCTTGCTCTACTCATCAGGAGCCCGGTAGGCAGGAGTTGCTCACTCACTTCTCATCACCTTGGATCAAAGAACAACATGCCTTTATTAACGGCATGGATGGGACATTCGCCATTCAGTGTCTTGGACTACTTGTGACCTTACCGAAAAGAAAGTTGGAAAAATCGACATGCCACGATCACGGAAGAAAAGGAAGCAGATGGATGACAATGTGAAAAAAAGTGTTGACGACCAGGAATATGGATAGGACTGAGTCCGAGGGTAAATCGGACTTCAGCACAGTCACCGACTTCAATGTAGCTTATAAATGCTAGATAGGCGGTCAACATGGATGATCGTGACGTAACATTTAAGACAATAGTCCTGTTACTGATAAACAAACACTCCCAGGATAAATTATACTTAAAAAGAAGAAACAAAACAAAAAACAAAAAACAAAAAAAAAAAAAAAAACAAACAAAAAAAAAAGCGAATGTTTCATATGTGTTGAGAATCAATTAGTTTCAACGTTGTATTGGTGATGAAACTGTATTGCTAGATTGAAAAACCTAATCCATTGATTTGCTGAAGTAGTCTTTGATCAGACCCTGACGGTTACATAGATCAATATTAGTTATAATGCACCAGACCACGCTCAGATGTAAGGTGATGACGCTACCCTTCGTGCGCAAGGGTAAAACTTTCTTGCCTGCTAAGACGGACTGTGTTTGCTTGCCTGGCGACATGCACTTCAAGCGCAATTTAACAATTACGCAGAGCGAGTCTGTCTGGCAGTCAAGAAAGTTTCCAATTCCCACAAAATTGAGAAAGGGATGGGCATCGTGAGGCAGTGTGTTCTTCGTGGCCTTGGCTTGTGCGCTTTTTTTTTTTTTTTTTTTTTGAGTTTTCTTTTGTTTTTGTTCTTTCCGGGAGCACAATAGAATACGCCAAGCCTATTTCATTGGTTCCTCCACATATTAGCGCCTTCCTTGTGATAAAGAATGCCATTCACTTTGCCACGTTTTTCTCGCGTATTGCCATTCGAAACCTTGCCACTCATGTAACATATTTTTTTATTTTGTGGAGATAACTAGCCCACTGAAAGATAGTTGGCTCACCCTTGAACTGCAATAAACTGATCGAGACACAAAACCGAAATTCCTGATGGGTGGGTGCGGGCGAGTGGTATCGGAACATGCCGCGCACAGTGAGACAAAATACTTTTATGTGACCGATCAACCAGCTAAAAGCAGAGTGCAGAGTCGCTTTTCGCAGTCATTTAACAGTAATCTGATTATTTTATCCCCCTGATGGTCAAATTTTTAAAGCTTTTTTTTCTGTCCCCTCGCTCAGTGTACTTCGAAACACCCCCGTATGAAGTGGGCAAGTCCGTGCATGTGCAATGTGCCAGTCTTCCAGTTCCACAAAATGGGACAGCGCTACAGACGATACCAGTTTTAGTGGAGGCGTGTGCTTCACATAAATTTACTTCAAGGTTAACATTTAATGCTATTCACCGTTTCACATTCAGGTAAAGGGACATATAATTATTGAAGGCAGATATAATTATTTACGCTGAATCGAATCCCCGCTTTTATAGTTTGCGGCATATTTATAGCCAAGTGGTCCAGTGTTAGGATTCCTCGATCGTCATGCGTATTTTTTGCCAGTAAACATTAAAAGCAAATTGGTCTTGGATAGGGCAAGACTGTAGAAAGGGTTGTAAGCCTTTATGATGTATACAATGGCATGATTCTTAGTAACGATTTACGCATAGGTTGAAATCGCATTCATTGAAAACACACTGAGGCTCACGTCCATCGCCAGGTGCCGTTTTGACAATCGTCACCTTTTATCGTCCCTTACTTTTTAATTTTTTTTTATCACACTGAGAAGGAAAACATGAGCCCATCGATTTAATTATCTACATGGCCATTTGGTCACCACAACAAACCCATTAATCTGTCCTAATCTTGTCAAGCAGTTTATACAAGAATTGGTAGGAGCGCACCTCAAAATGTCACAGTTGGTCGCTTGTCGTTGCTACGGTCCTGGATTGTGGAAAGCAGCCGACTGCTATCCAAACTTTGGCGGACTAATTAGCATACATTCGTAAACAGACATGCTCATGCTGCAGCCGGCTAAAACATGGTCATGTTTTTTCCCTTTTTTATCACATAAATTTTGCTTTTTTAGTATTCATGTTTGGTGACAAGAAAGTTAAAGTGCCAAACTTTACGGAAATGGAAAAAACTCATTTTCTGTCGGGTCACGATTTTGCCGTTATAGCTCAATCCCCTCCGCTACCTTAAACCGGCCCAAACCAGCTGGTGGTCACGTCGTCTGCTTCAGCGTTTTCAACTGATTTCAACAGCAATGAAAAACAATTTGACTGAGAATTGAAGATGAGACCTGTCAAGACAACATGACCCAGGTCAACAGCTTTCCTCGGCATGGGTTGGGCACTGAGTTCCCAACCCATGCCGAGGAAAGCTGTTGACTCAGTCTTAATTTTAGGGGGAAAGGGTAAACACCAGTATTTTGATTATAACCCAAAATTGCCCTTTTCTCTTCAAGATGTTTCCACTGACTTGTCCAAGACTAGCCTGGACAGAGTATATTAAAACAATATCACATAATACTTCAGAATTCTTTGTGACATGTAGGACAGCGAGTGGGTCATCATACAGACAGATAGAGTGGCAATATGACACTGTGGGGACACACGTTCAAAACTACAGTGCTTTAACAACCAGAGGTTGACATCCCTGAGTGCAATGGAGAGGTGACAGGCTGTTCTCCTGGCACAAGAGAAATTCACATATTTGGACAAATATCCACGGATATTGGTGGTTACCTTTAATACATAGTTTCAAAAAAATGTTGAACTAAACATTGCAGGTCAAGGTAGCCTGACCTGACTTGGCAACATAGGCACACCATAACTGCAAATCAGTGATTCACAATCATCATACTTAAGTGGCCAGAATTTGTAAGTGGATTTTGAAAGATCCGTATTGTGAATCTACAAAACATGTTTAAAATAAGTATACTTGCCTCTTCTGCTGCTGCAAATAAACCAGATGTATCATCCCTGCAAATAAAAGTCAAACTTGTTACCATGGCAAAATGATGGTTTTTAATTGTGGTCTTTGAAACCACTTGCTATTCCAACAAGTTTAGCCCTCGTCATCCATGAAATATACAGCTGGCAATATAACAGTGTACATGTATAAGCCATTTGAGTGCTCATCACAACAATAGTCGAGACTTGTCTATTGTACTCCCATCTAGAGATTCCTCATCAAACCATGCCTGGTCTAAATTCAGCTGTTCCACAAAGTTAATGGTTTAGGTCCACAGTTCTCCTTGGTGCATTTTGGGTGTACAGTGGTACCTCTCTTGAGAGACCCCTCTAATGAGAGACCACATATCTTTTTAAGACCGCTCTCAGAACACTGCGCTATCTTTTCCATGTTGTTGTACCTCTAATGAAAGACCACCTGTTTTGAGAGACCACATTTTGACCCGCCATAGGGGCGGTCTCTCAAAAGAGGTACCTGACTGTAATGGGCTGAGAAATCTGTTTAGTCAGTCTAGAAATTAGCACTTTATGTTTAAAAACTTCATTCGACAAAGATTGAGTCTTAAAATTCTTCTGATATGCAAAAGACATGTTTCCATGCCAAGTGTTAAACCAAATTTGCTTTTGGGACTCCTTCACCAGTCTCATCACACCCACACTTACATTGGTGGTCTAGAGTAGCAATAAAGGTGAAGAAGGCATTATAAGCACAAGTTTATAAATGATTCCTTTCCTACAATAGTACTAACAACACATTAATGTTCTGGTGATGAATTCAACAGTTTTCCTTGGTGCACTCTGATTACATTATACCCACAATGCACTGCGGAAAGCTGTCGATTGAAGAATTATTATTATGAATGACAATAAAATAAGCATAAATGTAATTTTCGGCTATCATGCTTGCTGGTACTTTTTATTGTAAAAAGAAAATCATGCTGATTCGTGTGTTAGATTCCTCAGGCTTAACTCCTTTGCTGCCATGGCTTCCATCACTCAGCCCTAATGTTTGAAGTAGTATCCTTCAAATTTTAGAATTAAACTTACTTGTCCATACGTCTCTTCTTTGAGGTGGAACCAGCAAACATATCATCCATCCCCCTCTTACTTCTCTTTCCTTGGGAACCAGCAGAAAAATCTATATCTGCAAACTCGTCTGGAAAACAGGTACATCTGAGTAAAACATCTTGTATATTCAAGGCAAATCAGGTTTCCACAAGCCCAGGGCCAGGCCTAAAATGTATCGACCTGCAATTGAACTATACAGTAATGTGTTTTCTGACCATTTGGATCAAAGTTGTCAAGGTTATCTTTAGTTGGTGTCTCATGGCAGGCAAGTTGACAAAGAGTATGGGTTGAAATTCACGCATAGGTTTACAAAAAAAATCAGGCCGTCTCATAACAGATATGTCTTTATATAAGAGATAGTACTGTACGTACATCTTTATTCATGAAGTATTGATATGAGAACAACTGAAGTTGTACACAGAGTGCAGCTCACATTGAAAACTGACCAAGCCAACAAGTGTACCTGCCCCTTGTGTATATATTTGTGCGTGTAAAGAAGACATTCTTAACTTTGGCTCACTGAACTGATTTTTATTCATAGATCTGGTTTCAGTTTACTGATTTCAACATAGATGACTCTGCATTTTATCTCACCTTCATCAGAGAATGCAACTGCCTCTTCATCAAACTCCACATTCCCTCCATCCTGACCAGACTCCTCATCCTCTTCTTCAAAGTCATCTGCATCTGCAAACTCTGCCTTAAAGTCTTCATCATCACCAAAGTCTGGCTCCTCCTCCGACAGGTCATCTACCTCATCATCATCATCATCTTCATCACTGTCTTCAGCCGAGCCCTTTCTCTTGGTCTTTTGTTTCCCAAAATCACTTTTACGATAAATAAAACCTGTGTGATTTTTTTTTTGATAATTTTTTTCTTCTTTCTTCACATGTATTTTCCTTGATTTATTTTTTGTGCATTTTGCATATTTTAGTTACCGCTTTGGGTGTGTGATACATACATGCATGATACTACTCTCTTCTAGCACCACAGAAATTTTGACATTCAGTGTATATGTACATATATATATAATATTCAATGTATTGTCTGTTCACATTTGACCAAAAAAAAAATCAAGTTGATAGATTTTCAACTGACTCAAAAGTAACAATTTAATACAACATGCCAGATGCAGAAATGATGCTGACAATAGTATTTTAATTAAATAAGTGATCTCAATCTAATTCTATTCAGTTTATTATTACCTCTTTTAAAAATAAGGTGAAATTTCAACAATGCATATATGTATTTTACTTTTTTTAAGCAACCACTTACTAAGATCATAATCTTTTCTTTCACAACATAATTTTATTCTAGATGACATCTTAAATTACCCATTGTCTCTGTGACCTGGCACTTCCCATTATATTTTCAAAATGACTTTACAAAGTCATATTTAAAGTGCATGTGCAATGAATGTGGTTACCAACATTCCTGTCCTGTGTCACAGAAGTATTTGCTTGTACAGTGAATTAATCGTTCGGTGTTTTCAGTCAATAACCTACTCACACCCCCATCCCACTGCTGAAATAAGACTGAGTAACAGCTTCAGTCTTGGTGTAGGTTGTGTACCACAGGTGTCTAGCCCATATCACGGCAAGCTGTTGATCTAAGCCACTCAATTCTCATTCAACCTGCTTTTAATCTATTTACAACAAAATACAGGATAAACATTAAAGCAAATGATATTCAACATCTAGCCACACTCAGGAGACAGTTAAATTACTAATTTGCTGTATAGAGCTACATGTACTTACCTGGCAAAATCAAAGTTAACATCCCCATCAGCATCAAACTGGTTCTCATATGAATCTGAAAAAAATATAATCACAGACACTTAAACATAGCAAACAATACGTCAACAATACAAAAGTTGTATCAGAAAAACAGAAGTCTTTCCTGTAACTTACACTTTCAGGTTTAATACATTTTACAGATGCATGTATTACGAGTGTGAAGGAAATGGGAACTTACCAAGGAAGTCATCAAACTCCGTGTCACTGACACTCTCAGCATCACTGTCAAAGTCTTCCACCTCCACTTTCTTGACTTTTGCTGCTTGTTGACTGAAATACCTGTGGGCAGTAAGCGCGAGTGTAAATGTAGCTTTGGAGCATGTTGACAAAATCTATAATTTGACTCTTAAATTATCATTATTTATGATCACTCTGTAAAGACCCTTGTCTGCGAAGCAGGCCTTCTACCTCCAGCAACATCAGAACATAAAAAAAGTCTGCTTTGCAGGCAACACAGACCCATGTTTTACATGGATTCCAGAGCAGGTCGAGCCTATATTAATCCCTCTCCATGGTGCAGATATTCGCATACACTTTTCTACCTAATTGTTGTGATGGAGCAAACCAATGGACTCGAGAAAAAACTACCATGCACAGTAAGAGTAGTTGGATCTCTTCCCACTTGCTTCCCAGCCAAGAACTTAATCTGGGTCGCAGAGGTGAAGGGTGAGTGTGTTTCTGCCAGACCAACAGTGCACTCAGGGCACTCAAAGTTTGCATTAAATGCAATCCATGTTTCAGTTTATTTGTATCCAAAGAGATTTGATCACTTGTGACACAAAAGCATGGACTTGGTGCATACAATAGAGAGAATGATGATTCAGTTCATATTGTAATCTAAAGCCATGTACAGTAAAACCTCTCTAATCAAACACCTCAGTATACCGAACACCTCTCTATACTGAACACCATTTCTTAGCCCCAAGTATATACCTTTAATGCTACCAAACCTCCCTATACCGAACACCTCATTATACTGAACACTTTTTTTCTAGTCCCAAGGGTGTTCGGTATAGGGAGGTTTCACTGTACTGAGCTATTGCCTATTTTGGACTCGAGAGCATTAACTAATGCTTCTACATGGTGCCAAAAGTATAAATATCAGGAGAAACAAACCTATAGAAGAAGCGTTCATCAATGGGGATGTTGTTTTCACCTTTCTGTAAATAGTCCTCACTGTTGACAGCCAGGCCCCTGGCCCCGGTAGGTACATAGTCTTTGTGCCTTGACCGCATCGGCGTCTTTGCAGATTCACCTTTGTTACAGGCAAGATATTGCATAATTACATGACTTCATTTAATACCTTGTAAATTTGGTCAAGTTTTCATCCAATAACAAAATCTAGACACCAAATTTGTCATAGCACTATTATCCAGGTCGGGCTGTTGTACCACCTACTTTCATCCCCAGTGACCATAATTAACCCCCCACCCCCCGAAAAAAACAAAACAAAACAAAACAAAAACAAAAAAACTGCCAAACTTGGCCAGTGGTCAAATGTCATCTGCTTGAATGTTTTGGACTAATTTCAACAGTAATGCAAAATAATTTGAATGAAAATTGTAGATGAGATTTTCTTAAATAGCATACCGAGGTCAACAGCTTTCCTTGGCATGAGTTGGGTGCCACCCACTGCAAGGTATGCTGTTTACTCTCTCTTACTTCAAGGATTAAACACTTAAATAGGCACTAATTCCATAAAACGACTCCAGCCTGAATACAGTCTAACTTTTCACAGCATTTGTATACACCCTGGAATAACCTTGAAAACTGAGGTCACAAGCGTAAGATAATTGAGAACCAGTTTGCTTTCTTCTTGCAATCTTGACTTGATAGTTTGGTTCCTGCAAAGGTATTTTTGCATATTACTAATAGTAAAGTCCAGACATCTGACTGCACAACAGCCGCCTCATTCAAGAAATAATTTCAAAGACAGAGTTTGAAGTGCTAACAGGGTTTGCAAATACTGGTCACATGAAATGTAACCTGTTGTTACACTGGTCAATTAGATTAGACTGGAATTGTCCGAGTTAACCGTTTCCCCCTCAAACCGGCCAAAACCGGCTGGTAGTCAAATGTCATCTGCTTCAGTGTTTTCAACTAATTTCAATAAATTTATGAAAAACGATTTGACTGAGAAATGTACATGAGACCTATCATGATCACATGCCTCAGGTCAACAGCTTTCCTTGGCATGGGTTGGCCACTTAGTATCCAACCCATGCCAAGGAAAGCTGTTGACTCAGTCTTAATTTAATGGGGAAAGGGTTAATGTAGGACACCGAGTAAAGCATGTTAAACATGTACATATTTGGTCACTTACTTTGTTCCTTCTTTTTGGGGTTTCTATATACAAATCTATCCAAGAATCGTATCAGTGTGAAATCCTCCAAAGGGTCTCCTGGATAAGATATGGTCTGTCCCTGCAAACATAATATCGGTCTTAGAACTTACCAAATTTACACTGAAAACATTCAGGTCATACCACAGTACATGTATCCAGATAAATTTGTATACTCATCAATTGTAATTCTGATGCTGTCATCTCTTTTTCGGAGGAAACCAAGTTGCCGAAAATGTATTTGTGTGTGTGTTTGTGCAGATGAATGCACACATACATGTCTTTTTAAAACTAGTGTGTGATATTAGTTTATTTACAAACTGAACAGCTACTGGGGTATACATATTCCAAAATGACCATGACATTGACACCCAACTGCAAGGAAAGTGTTTGGGATTGATCATGATCATTCCCAAAAAGTTGTAGAAAGTTTGTGAAGCTCTAGGTCACTTTTTACATCATTTTTGGCACTTTATCAGTGACACCTTACTGTATGCATTTTTTTTTCCTCACCTTTAAAAGCGTCTGTGCAAAAAGTGCCACAGAAGGGTGGTAAAACTGAGCCAGTCGCCGAAGCTCCCAGACGCTCTCCTGCTCTGCACGGCAGTAGAGAGGATTACGATGATGTGGGTCATAACCACTGCTGGACTGAACTCTCCCTGTAACATGTTTCAGTTCCATTTATGATACACCAGCACACAGTCTGACAAGTTAACACTCTTCCCTTTGAATTAGGAGGCTGAAAATTCAACCTAGGTGCCTTAAAAAGTTTTTAATGGTTGTTTAAACCTCTCAGGACTGAGTCATCAGCTTTCCTCAGTACACATTGGACTGAGAGGAGCTGTTGACTAATTGCCCACATCATTGTTGATTTTTAAAAAAATAAGCACGGCGTTTGCAACATTGAATCATTCCTGGTAATTTTCAGTGGGAAATAAGTTGCCTTTGGATATATCAGCATTACATGTCTGAATGTTATAAGGGAAAAGGCTGAACTAAACAAAATACATTTGCACCACTATTTGATACATACTCCAGATGAGATGACCTAAATAACATTATATGTATATCCACTAATATGGCACACACTGAATTATCAGTTGTGTCACTTGTTCCTCGGCTGCACAATTTAGATGTAAGTGTCACGGCTGCACAATTTAGATGTAAGTGTCACTGAAAACAACAGCACTTTAATGCTGCATGGTAAACTCAGTATGCATAGTTGCAGCATAAAAAGCTGTAACCATAAAGCCCTGTACAGTACATGTACTGTACTCTGTGATCAAAATGTTGTCCTTCTGCACCTGCCTTGATATACATGCCTCTGCCAAGATACTCCTGTTTTTCATTCTATACGTGTAACTTAGTGTTTCACTTGGAACAAAGGTTGCAGAAGTAAGAAATTTTATTCTTTTAACCATGCACTACCAAAGATTTCTAGTGACACAGTCTCACGCTACTCAACTGTTTTACTTCTGCACTACATGTATGTTCCAAACTTGAAAGATAATCAAAAGATACGAAGGGTGAAAATGTTCATTTCATTCAGCCAATGCATTGTGTTCACTAAAAAAAAAAACAACTTTAGCATTAAAATATGTTTAACTGCTTAAGTACTTGCCCCCTAAATTAGTTCTGTGCACCCATGATGAGACTGTTGTGTGTCCTTTTGTACTGAGAACTGTCTCCACTTCTGACATCTTCTCCGTTCCTTCAATGTCACCACCATCTTCATCATCATCAGGAGCATCTTGAAAGTGTTCTTCTTCATCATCATCATCTGAATCCTTAGGTACATGTAGCATGCACAGAATCAACGTAAACCTCTTCAGCTGTGAAGCTCTTTTAAATTTAATAATATGCATGTATGAACTGAAGTTGATAAAATGGACAATGTGTTGTGCTGAAGTGCACTTATTTCCTATGTAGAATATAATACTAGGTTGACTATACACTTATTTTACCACATTGAAAATTCAAATTTCATTTGCATCCACCTGCATAAGATGCACGGTTTGCTGTTTATTTCAGTTACTACAGATACTTGCCACTATGTTTAAGATTGAAAAGGAATAAAAGTTAATTAAATATAGTTTTTGCATCAAGATCTTTACCTCTGGTGTGTGGGTCAAGTTGAGAAGTCCAGGTCTGGCCTTGAGTACCTCTGAAAGGAGAACCAGAGCACCGCAGACAAACGTGGGTGCATGGTGACAACATACCTGAAGTAATCGCTTGACAAATGCCTGCAAAGGATGGAGTAAAAATGCTTGTGTCATCTTTCGAGTTTCTTTTCTCCTTTGTTCTTGTTTTTAAACCTGGTAACATTGAACTTTAAAATTTTCGGAACAGAAAAAATCTCAGCACAGTACTTAAAACCATATGGAATTTTGAAAAAAAAGTGTACCGTTTAAAATTCAATGGATGATAAAGCAAGACACCTGAAGGAATCAAGTCATGCTGCTAACTTTCTATGATTCAATATACAAGACATGAACACATCACAAAGGACAGTCTTGTTGGTCCCTGTTGCCTCTCAACTTAAGGTAAGGACTAACCTACTCAAGTTGAAAATTTTAATAGCAGCAAATATGTTACAGTTAAAAACTTGTATAGTGCTTATAGAAATCTTTTTTTTAAGGGTTTGAAACTCTTTCCCACTCAAATCACCCCAAAATGCCCAGATGTAAATTATTATCTGCCCTAACATTTTCACTTAAATTTCTCGTTACAAGAAAAAAATGTTTGCTGAAATTTGTGTGCAAGACATGATGGAATGCCCTAGGTCAGTAGCTTTCCTTGGCATGAGTTGAGTGTAATGCACCCAAAGCTACTGACTGTTGTACTCTGACCAGGACTGGGTTACTATGACCCTCAGAATTGACACTGGTCGTACACATCCACTTGTCTGCAAGGCAGGTCTTCTACCTCCAGTGTACATAAACATCAGAACAAAAAAAAACAAAGTCTGATTTGCAGGCAACACATCCATATTTTCAGGCAATGATATGATGTAACTACCCTGACCTTGAAGTCCCTCTCATCCATAGCATTCACTCAGTCTTGCTGCCACATTGTGACACCAAAATGATGACTGTACATCCACTAATAAACTGACCTTGACTCGCTTTTCTGCCACATCTTTCTTCATGCTCTTGAACAGCAAATTGAGGAACATGGTTTGCTTGGAGGAATGTTTAAGTCCTGGGTCAAGCATTTTCTTGTATAGAGCCGTGTAGTATCGATCAGACACAGTATCACTGAAACACATTACAGTCAAATTAACCACTCACTTTCACTATACATGTTTATCCATATTGGTTTTCTATCACAACATGAAGATGTAAAAGAAGATATTTCAAACTGCACAATTACATCGCATTGTATGGCCAGTGCACTTGTTCATATGTATGAAAACATTTATAATGTAAATTAATGTCACATTGCAAAAATGTGTCTGGTATAATCTTATCTCTCTCCCTGACATGGCTTTTGACAAGTGTACTCTGTGTGGTAACACTAGTCCTTCCAGTAACCAGGCTCTGGTTACTCTACCACGTGACTTCATCAGGCTCATGAGACGTCATGATAAACCCGTCTGTTTTGACAGTTTGACTGGTAGGCCTCAGCACTCGTTATGACGTGCTCCCTAAGTGACGTTTGTTCAACGTACGTTAGCAACGTTACCCCCTGCTTTATAAGCAGCGGTCAACGGTGTTCCAACTGCCACTGATGAGAATCTTTGAGATTCGAAACCGGTCTGGCTGTTTCCTGCTATGGGGATTTTCTGTCACTGGTCTTACCTGGTTCTCACTATAATCTTATCTCTGACATCTTTCAAAAAGTTTTCAACAGATTTGGTAACAGATACATGTACTTCCATACATATTTCCACTAATGTAACACGTCCTAATAGGAGCATACCCAAGCTTTTCATTCTGTAGAATCATACAAAATAAGTGTTTTATTCATTCTTCCTCAATTGCCTTTTGTGTGTCTGTGTGTGTGTGTCTGTGTGTATGCATGCGTGCACGTTAAACTAACAAGATCTGACATACAAGCATGACGACTAATATGGAAAAGTTTTAAATCAGGGACAATATGTGCAGAAGAAAATCTGACAAACACCAACAAAAAATAAATTCCGACTACAGGGTCTGGGGCATGCTCCCCTACAAACATTTATTTTTTTCATACACATGCAAAATGATACAATCTAATGCAATCTTGAGTCAAAATCATGGCATTTTATATTATGGAGTAAAAACCAGGCAAGATCAGTGACATAAAAAAGATGTATTATAGTGGTCCCCTTCTGATAAAGCCACCCCAAATGCAGCCAAAAAGTGGCCTTAAAAGAGGGGTGGCCTCTCTTGAGGGGGAGATATAATGGAAATATCATACTTTCTGCACAAGAATGCTGGCCTTTCAAGAGGGATGGCCTCTGGTAAGAGGGGGCCTTATAAGAGGGAGACCACTGTATGTAATTATACTGACCAGTACATTTATGTCCATAAATAAAATATGGAATGTTGAATATAACTTGCCACATATCTGTCCATATTCCAGGACATGTACAGCAAATCCAAAATAAATGGGAGAGACTCTGAATTTCAAGATGGTCCAAGCTGATCCTTAAAAGTTGATCACTGTCCTAATAACAGAAGTTTAAGCTCCTTAAACTGTACAGGTGATAAAATCCTTGGGATCTTACCAATACAAAGGGTGTCGTATAAAACAGGTTTGATTTATGAACTGTTTAAAGTTGCAGGTATACAACTATCAGGAATAATGACTTGCATACTAACACGAGGTAGACACTCATAGCACATTAACAGGATCATTCAGATTTTTTGTGGTCCTTTGCATTACAAGTTTCTGTTTTACAGCATACATACCTGGAATCCATGACTTGGTAAAGCAGCATCAGAGCTTGTACACTGGTATTAAAGTTGACAATGTGAACCACCTTATATATATGGTTCATGTGTTCATTTATCCTTTCCTGGTCCACTGTAAAACAAACCAAAGAGCATTATACACTGTCTTGTATCAGACCTCAGCAGCAACAAAGGCATTTTTATATAAGTACAAAAGTGAATCTAACTGTTTTGTGACCATGGTACAGCCAGGTCTCAAACCAGTAACCTTTGGCACCAACTACCTAGCTGAAAACGCACATATCCAACGAGTGAGAAAAGTGTTATTTTTGTAAGTTGCTCTAATTTTGGAGACACACACACACACAAATACAATAAAAAATATACATCAAATCTACATATAATTTGTTTCTGGCAACTTTCTTTTGTCACCGTCCTATTAAAAAATTCCAAACTTTCATTCTTTTAAATACTGAAGCTATAATTTCCATTATTTCATCAAGCTGAAAAAGGCACTTTTCAAATCAATTTTTGTGGCAAATTGTCATGATTTAGATGTTAAGCAGCCTTGAAAGGCTTCAAGTCCTTCAGATGTTCCACAAATTTTAACCCAGAGGGACATAACACCCAACTTTTTCCCATAACAATACTCAGCTGGTATCCAAGGTCACGAATGCCCTCTGCTACTTGAAGCCATTAAGAAAAATCTGCCATCAGTCAACAGGCTTCCTTGGTACACTTTAGGTACATTGCATCCATAGTGCAACCAAGAATGCTGTTGACTCAGTCTCTTGGGCGTTAATAATTCATCACTGACTGACCTTTGGCATAGGGGTAGGCTCTGTTGACCCCAGTCAGGAGGGCACTCAGCATCTTGGACTCCACCTCCCCTTTCTTCACAAAGGACTGTCAACAAAGTTAGAGGAAATGTAGAACCGCATTATGGTATTTCAATATGTTGGTTAATAATGATAATTTAGAAACTATCAAATAACATAATGTCCATATCAGTTTTACTAAGAATTCAGCACAAAATCACATGCATATGTACTTGTAGAGCATCCAAAATATGCCACTATAAACATGACAAAAGGGAAGTGTACTTGATGAATTAATTACAAATTAATGTCATACAGTTTCAGCCCATGCCCACCCAGCATGTACTCACTGTGTCTTGGCTGGCATGTGAGGCATATACTGTACTTAATTAATGAATTAATTAATTATGATAAATTACATGTACATGTGCATAATAACAACATCATTGTAATTTCTCCATAGTACATGTATATCGTACATGTGGCAAAATGTACATTGCCTGCCTTGCTCATACTCATAAATTATTCCTATGACCCAGTGACCTTAATCATCCCCCCCCCCCACACACACACACAAGAAAAAAAAACTTTTTAAATGATACATACAGTGAAACCTGCCTTAACGAACATCTCCATATAGTGAACACCTCCTTATACTGAACACTTTTTCTCGGTCCCAATCATATATTTTCATTAGAGTCAAACCTTCCAATACTGAACACCTCTCAATACCGAACATTATTGTCTGGTCCGAAGGGTGTTTGTTATGGGGAGGTTTCACTATACATGCTTTCAAAATAATCTATAAATCAGAAAATGACATCAACTTTTTTGGTACAAAATTGTAAAAATCAAGTCAACAGCTTTCCTTGGGTGCTTTTAAAGCTGTTAACTTGGTCCATTTCTTTTTTTTTTTTTTTTTTTTGTGTGAAAATACACAAGTGCTGGGATTGGAATGAAAGTTTTTCTTGCAATGAATTTGAGTCTTCAGTCATTTCAATAATTTGAGTGAGTGTAACTTTTGTTGTTATTAGCACTGACACAGTGAAACTGATAAAGGTGTGTTTACCTTGAAGAAAGAGAAGTAGACACCAATTAGCCTGGCAGCCAGTTCCTTCTCCTCATGGCTTAGCACCAGCTGGTTCAGGAAACACACTGCGTAATATCTACCAGAGAAAATATTTGCATTGTAGCTCTTATCCCCACCTATTACAACAATGACTTCTGTTTAGGTTTCTAGATGCTTCCCGATGACAAGGAATTTTGCAAAACCTGTGAAGATTTGTAGCTATCAGAAAATTAACATGATGTGTCATACATGTGGACATATGTCAAATACATTTAAAAACTAAATCAAAATAATATTCATTATGATTGTTTATTGGTATTCACTGTTAAACATACACAGATCATGCCAGCATATGCAACGTTGTAACTGTGGACAAGCATTTTTCTCCCCCAATAAAAATTATGCATTTTTCAAAGAAACATTTATGTATGAAAGAAAAAGCTCGGCTTAGTATCAATGAGACTGGAAATGAATGTCATACAGTTTGAGCCGACGCCCACCCAGTGTGTACTCACTGTGCCTTGGCTGGCATGTTAGGCCTGTACAGCAGTCTCTCCACCTCCAGGCTGATCACAAACTTCATGTTTGGGTGTCTCTGTACTGAAATGTTACATGGTAATTTTACTCGAACTGACAAGTTTAGTCTTATTTGTCTGACATTATCCATGTTATCTTACCAGAAACAACAGTTATCAAGTCTTCTAACACTTCTTTATGTCTCAAAATTCTAAGGCTTCAGTGCTTATGTGCACTGAAGCTAAAACTTACATCATATTAATTTACATTTCACATTAAAAAAAAAACTGTGTAACAGTAATAAAATTTCTGAAATATTGAAGTGAAGGCTGGATATTTTTGAAAAATGTGAAAAATCTGATTTTTTAAATAATGTTGTGCACAGCAATTATGGACAGCAGTGTCCTATAATTGTAAAATAGTACCACCTGTTTACTTAAGACTCCCACTACTGCCAGCAAATGGTGGCCTCATATTGCAGGCAGCCTTAACATTCAGGTAAATGTATAGAAAAACACGACTTAACTGTCATGAACGGGTGGTGGTAAGAAGGTATCAGGTCTGTCAAGAGAAATTGTCTCTAGAGCACACATCGCTAAACACGTATACCTTATCCAGGAACAGGCCTTTACTCTTTACGGGCTTACCCAGTTTCCCCAACAGATGAGCACCATTCGATGCAATCTTGTGATCGGGATCTCCAAGTTTGTTTACCAACATTGCCAGCAGAGTCTGTTTGGAACAAAAAGTATTTTGATGAACATGCACATCTGGTCACTGATTCATATTTACATTTAACACTTTCCAAAATAAAAAGGTAATTTCCAGGATCATTACCTTTTTTTACCCTGAATTTTGCATTTTGAATGCATCTATTTTTCAATTTTTGCATGTTATAAATTGCTGAATTTGATGACTATAAGTGCAGAAAAACACTTCTGATCTAAGGAAAGTTCCTTAAAAGCTACGCCATTTTTCATGGATATAAACTATAAATATTTTTCACCCGATCTGCAATTTCATAAACTTTAAGGAATTTTCCTTAATCTGGCTTCAAGTGTTATGCACAGGCCAGACCACTTTAAGGAAAGTTCCTTAAATCTATAGAATGCTATTTTGACACTTTAACAAACCTTTCTTCTTCTTTGAATGATGGACTTGTTTAAGGAAAGTTCCTTAAATCTGCAAAAATGTGATTTGTACACTTTAAGGAACTTTCCTTACTCTCTTTTAACATGGACCAATTTTAAGGAAAATTCCTTAAATCTACACATGATTTGGACTTTCCTTATATTTTGAATGTGAGACTAGTTTAAGGAAAGTTCCTTAAATCCACAGAAAGTGTTTTTTGATAATTTAAGGAACTTTCCTTATTTCTTTAACATAGACCAGTTTAAGGAAAGTTCCTTAACAACACAGAACTTGATTTTGCCACTTTAAGGAAAGTTCCTTATTTCTTTGATATGAAATCAGTTTAAGGAAAGTTCCTTAAATGTCCAGAATGTGATTTTTGGCCACTTCTTGTATCTTTCCTTTTATAATGAAAGACCAATTTAAGGAAAGTTCCTTAAATCCACAGAAAGTGTTTTTTGATAATTTAAGGAACTTTCCTTAAATCCACAGAGAGTGTTTTTTGATAATTTAAGGAACTTTCCTTATTTCTTTAACATAGACCAGTTTAAGGAAAGTTCCTTAAATCCTTAGAATATAAGTTTTGACACTTCATGTCATTTTCATAAAGACAGACCAGTTTACGGAACTTTCCTTATTTCTTTCACATAAACCAGCGGTTTAAGGAAAGTTCCTTAAACCCACAAAATTTGATATTCCACTTAAGAAACATCCCTTATTATTTTTTTTAATGATAAGGCATTTCAAATCCTTAGGATATAAGTTTGACACTTTATATTCCTTTATAATGACAGACATTCCTTATATCTTATGATAGACCACTTTAAGGAAAGTTCCCTAAACCTGATACTTTAAGGAACTGCCATGTTTTTTCCAATAATACGCCAGTTTAAGGAAAGCTCCTTAAACCTATATTGTATGAAGAATATGATATTGACACTTTTATGAACACTTTCAGGAAGTATTATAATAAGCCTGACAATTTGTCCACTTATTAACCCTTTTCCCTGATACATAGGTTGCAAGAATTGTCTGTATATAATCAATATGATTTGTTTATTAAAAACTCAGTATACATAGTTGTGAGGCTCATATCATAGTTTATTAGTTTCAGTTTACAGAAACTGTTGCAACTTCTTAAGCCCAGTATGGCATACATGCTTACCAGTGTCATGTACTAAGACAACAGAACATGGCTGAACTTTGTTCAGTGCTCAATGTGTCCTTTCCTGCCGAGTCCACAACATTGACACAGTGTTGCCAATCCTACTTCTTTTGTATGAGATCTACATACTTTTCAACCCATGTACTTCATACTTTTAAGAGATTCCAAAAAGCCCAATTTTTCAGTGTTTTTTCAAAAATCACTCAACATGACTCCAAATGTAAGGAAGTGAAATTTGAACTTCTATATGTAAATATGCTTGCACTATGCAAAATTAGATCTGTCTTTTTTAGCAAGGTACTTTTGCACTTTTTTTCTTGGCTGCTGTTAAAAAGGAGTCTTGGTAGCATGGGATGAATACATCTCTTTCAAGTAACACTTCAGCTTCTGGCAGACAGTCAACGATATATTGTTCATCATGTTTTGTGTTTAAGTGCAGGGATTTTTGCAGATTGGTAGTCTGTACAACCAGTTGTGCTGGATTGCCATGAATGTGCCCCAATGGTTTCCTGCAGATTGCTGTCGCTGTTTCATCTTGACAAATATACTGCGTCATTGTTGTACTCCACTGGAAAAACTGTATTATTTTGATCCTTTGTTTTCTGCGACTGGAAGAAACGAAAAGTGCAACATGATCAATTCATGCATTTTAATCTTTAATGACCTTTCTAAAATTGTCAAAATGAATTCTCAGCACCACATACTTAAGGTGGCACAAACAAAGCTAGGCACTTAGAGGAGTGCTGTCTTCAACCAGCTCTCCTGTTTTGGTTTTTATTTTTAGACCCATAAAACTATACAAATTCTTGTTGCTTGGGATCTTTACATGGGATCTGATGTAGATGTTCTTTGTGTAGGGTAAAAGGTTGCCTGCATAGCTGCCTCTTACGCCATGTTTTGTGTGTCTGGTGGCCTCAGTCCACAAGTCAAAGGCCCTAGGTCTGCTCATCAGACAAAATACAAGGCCACTTAAATGCAATTGTAATATGGGGGGAGCAACAAATCTTCCTTCTTTTTATTTGTTTATTTATTTTTTGTTTTTTATCAAGGGTTTCAGTTGTGTGACTGTGAAATATACAGGTACATGTACAGCTTAGAGCTGATAACATGAGAACCAATCCTAATCAAAGATTTTGAGTAATATGCGGACCTGAAATCAACTAGCTTCAAGAAACAAGAGGCCCATGGGTTTAATGCTCTGCTGGCAGCATGGCTATATTGCATCTGCATCTTCATTTCAAAGTTGAGCTAACCGTTAATGACTGGGCAAGTAGCCGTGGATGGTGGGAGGGAAGTTCCACTATTTTTGATGCGCTGTGCATCTCATCAGGGACTGATGAAAAGAACACAAGTATCCTGTTTATATACTCTGTGTAGCTACCGTGGTTTCTATGTAAAAGCACGTGCATGTGTTTACGTAGGACAGTAGCCCCACATCCATATCTTTGTTGATATGACGTGATCTCTTTTTGAAGTGGCCTGGCTTTCCTAATAAAGAAAGTCTTTTTCATTTAAAAGTTGTGAGTCCTCAAGTGGCTTCTGAACATAAAAAGCTTATGTACATTTAGTGTATAAACTGTCCACCAGATGGCACTTTGCTCCACACGTACTCATAACTTATTTGTGCAATTCTTGTGATGGATTCTGTTGCATTTGCCAATACAGCAATCAGTGAGTCCTTCATTTAATGTCCTCAGTGACCTTGGGACAGAAGATCAAGGTCACCCAGATTATTGTATTTGTGTCTTTTTGTCCAAAACCACTTCCTAGTAGTCCTTACCCTATTCCGCAGTCCGAACTCTTTACTCTCCATAAGCTATTTATAAGCAGATTATGTAATACAAGAGGCCCATAGGCCTGGTTCTGGCCTGACATTGCCATTGATGTCCAAACTAGGCCCTGCAATTACAAAATCACCTCTTTTAACTTTACAGGCATGGTTACCTCACAAAAATACGTCAAGGTCATTCATATTATAACAATCTAGCATTGGACACGGTATATACATCCTATAAATTTGGCAATTCTAATACAATTACTGTCCCACATGTGAAATTTTATATCCTAAAACACATTTTTGCTCATAATTTCAGTCAAATTATAGGTGGCGCCACTAGTGTTATTAGCAGCTGAGACTTTGACCTCCTCCACAATCCCACCAAATTCCGTGAAGATCCACCAAAATTTAAAGAGGCTAGAGTGTTCATAAGGTTTTCTCATTTTGACCCTATATTGCATAATATTGTGGGTGGCACCACCAATATTGAAAGTAACCTACATTCATACACCCTATAATTTCTGAAAGTTATATTGGGTTGGCTTGAAAATTGTGGACAATATCACAGTCACAAGATGTTCACATTTTGACCTGAATATTACATAATACTATAGGTGGTGTTACCAACATTGATGTCGACAAAGATTTTCATACACCTCATAACTTCTAAATGTTATATGGGCCTAACTGATAAATTGTGGGGTGCAGAGCATTCACCAGATGACCCCTAGATTTAAACTGGCCATTTGACCTTGACCTTCAACTTGGATTAAAAAATTTTTGCTATTCAAAATATGGGCCCCACATGCAGCGTTCCGTATATGGTCTGTTTGTTCAAATCGGGTAATAACTTTTCCAGTTATTGAAGAATGACAATAAATTTGGATAAGCGCCAAACTCCATAATAACCAGGTAATGGTGACAAAAAAAAATAGGTCAGCAAGTACAGTTTTAAATACAATGTAAGCAAGTGCAATTTAATTTTGATGTGCACGCTCAATTCTCTTTGCCACTGATGTCCAAGCTACACCCTGTCATTACAAAATCACCTTTTTCAACTTTACAGACATGGTGGCGTCACAAAAATAGGTCAAGATCACTCATATAAAAAAACATTCTAGCATTGGACATGGTCTCTATTTCCAAGAAATTTGGCAAGTCTATTCCAATTATTTTTTCAAATATGGAATTTTATATCTTAAAACACATTTTGGCTCATAATTTCAGTCAAATTATAGGTGGCACCACCAGTATCATTAGTAACTTAGACTTTGACCTCCCCCACAACCCCATCAAATTTGGTGAAGATCCACCACAAATGAAAGAAGCTAGAGTGATCACAAGATTTTCATATTTTGACCCCTATATTACATAATATTGATAGGAATTTAGATTTTCATACACCCTATAAGTCCTGCAAGTTATATTGGGCTAACATAATTTTTTTTTTAAGTTATCGCGCGCACAATCTTAAAGTTTATGGACAGACATGAGTGATGCTCTGAGCTCTGCGACCTTGTGGTTAAAAAAATCAGGCTGTCTAGCTGGAGCATTGTAGCAAAATTTTGCGCCTTAAAATTGCTACAGGTTTTCTCAAAAATAAGTGTTTCCTATGTAAAGAAGTGGAAAAAATGCTACAAGTCAAGAAAATTTTGCTACAGAGATTTTCCGGCGGACAGCACTGAAAATGTTCATAGCTGACTCTTGAGCCATTTTGGCATGTGTCCTCAGTGTGTAGTGTCCTCAGTCCACAGGTCAAAGGCCCTAGGTGTGCTCAGCAGGCAAAATACAAGGATCCAGTGAAGTGAAAAAAAAATGTCAGTGGATGTATGTTTCTACAGTCTAAAACATGGGTCCAGGAGCCATGTTCGCTGCTTCACTCTGTGATCTTACTGGGGTACTTTTATTCCTCCTATCATAATTGGTTGCATGTGTGTCAGGGGTAAGGATTGTCTCATATTGCCACATTCCTTTCTCCCACAATTTCATCAGTCATTTCCAGATATGTGACCACCTACATGTAACATACACCAGTGCAGTCAGGGAGTGTCCTGGTTGGCAGCATGATGGGGGCAGGTTCAACCATTGACTGTGTATGAATATGGTGAGGTTGTCTGCAAATCAGGCTTTCCCCCTTCCCCCCACCCCCACCCGAGCGAAAAACATCAGGGGAAGGAAAAAACAGAATCTGATCAGCAGGCAAATGGTGAGGAAGTGTGTGCAGGAAAACCTAGATAGATCAAAAGTTCAGTACCAGTTTTTGTCTAGGAAAGGATCCTTTGTTGACATTTAGTTTTTGATGAACAACAAACAATGTTTTGGCTTAGCAGGCAATTTAATCAGTGCCTATATGAATACAAAATCAATCAAAAGGGGGGAGGGGGATGCAGATTGTCAAGCCTTGAGAGCTTTTCTGCTATTTTATTATTTTGGCTGTGCCTGTAAATTAGGAGCAAGATCAGAAAAATTAACACAGTCCTGGCCACACTGAAAAATTTTACCACTTTCATACACTGTTCACCCAATTCTCTTCAAAATTTTCAGATCTGCAGCAGCAGTTACAGTTGAAAAAAAGGTTGTGATTCACAAACTGATCAAGTTGCAGAGCTGCCTGACCACAAAGTAGCCTGGTGTGTTACTGCATCTTGTCTCCCCAACAATAACAGTTACATCCTGTATAAAATGACCTCCCTCCCATTAGGAGATTTGTGCTGTGTTTCTAACATATCAGATTTCTTTGATCAAATGACTGGGTTTCTTTGAAACAGTTATCAAAACACAAGAAGGGATACAGTTTCATCACACAGTTATTAGTCAATTGAAGAAAACAAAACAGAGAGAGAGAGAGAGAGAGAGAGAGAGAGAGAGAGATAGAGAGAGAGTGAGAGAGAGAGAGAGAGAGAGAGAGAGAGAGAGAGAGAGAGAGAGAGAGAGAGAGAGAGAGAGAGAGAGAGAGAGAGAGAGAGAGAGAGAGAGAGAGAGAGAGAGAGAGAGAGAGAGAGAGAGAGAGAGAGAGAGAGAATGACATACAACCCAGTGCCGCAAGTGAGGCCTGATTTACAAATAAATAAGGAAATTGAACAATGTTAACTGCATTCCCATTTGTTTGTTTTTTTATTTTGTGTCTTAGAGCTATGTTTTATGTGAGACTATGTATCATACCACACACAGTTCAATGTGCAGAAAAACAGTGTACATGTACTCTGGGTCCTGTTATTATTACCCCTACATGCATGCATGCATGATGTATACTATGAGAGCAGGATAACATATCACATAAAGGCAGGTGGTCTCTCATGACAGGTTCTACTGTATTACACAGTCTTGGGGACACTATGAGGCACCAGTCATGAAAGACCACCCTGATGAGAGACCACCTGCCTTTTAAGACCACTTTTTGATACACTTTCTTCAGTACTTTTCTTGTTATTTGGGGCATGGATCAATACTTGCACATTCCATTTATAACAATCAATGAAATGAGTAAAACAGACATACCTGCATATATGCATCCATCCCACTTGTCCAAGAGTGATGTTTGTAATTTTTCCCTTGACCAGATGACCATTTTGAATCAGAAATAAAAAAGACTCCAACACTTTCAATTGACCAGGTATCAGTGCATATGTGTTTCTTTGAAGATCTCTCCATGTCACATCAGTTAAAGTATGCTGACCCAAGACTCCTTAAGAGTTGGATAATGGTCCTACTTGCAGGGCATGTGCACCAAATTTGCCACTGTGCACAAGTTTGATGTCTCTGTGTGACTGCCATGAAACCTGATCCTGTAGCTGTGGGTCATACTTAACTGGGGGCTTGGTTGGTTCACTGCTGCACTGCAGCCAATCTGCTGCATTTTCTCCATGGAGTAGTCTGTGTTACACACACCAGCTGATGATTTGAATTCTTTTATCAGCCCCGTACACATGTAGGTAAAAACATGAATAAGCTACCTGGAAGTTTTGGTTTGTTTGTTTTCCCATCTCGGAGCTCAGAGTTCAGTGATTTTGATCAGGTCTTCTCAATACAAGCATCATGTTGTGATCATCATAAAAGTGTACTGCATGATCATGGATGGTGGCCTCCGTGAATGATGCACAAAGCAAGAATGGAAGATGTACCACTGCACCATCAGGATATACAAACTAGTTGGACATGTATTGGCTCCTTGGGAACTAAAGCTTTGAAGGTATGACACTTTTTCTTTCATAATAGTTGAGCTATTAAATTAATGTGAAAAAATAGGTGCCGAAAATATAAATGGTAACTCTTAGTTCTTTTTAATGCACATCATAAAAAGTATGCCACATTAATTTATCATCATGGAAACCTATTTTTGGCTTACATTTAGACTTATTTTTAGGAAATGTGTTTTTCCTTTGAACTTTAACTCATTCAATACCAGTCTCCAGTTTTTCCGCATATATTTACCTAAATTTTAAATAACACTGCATATTTGTATTCTTCATAGACAGAGCTTTCATTCTAATCTTCAGTCAGTGGCTTTTGCACTGCTGGTAAGTCATGCTGCAGCTGCCACAAGGGCAGCTGCAGCATGACTTACATACAAGCAGTGCAAAAAACACTGACCAAGGCCTTTACCACTGTAGTATGCAGTGAGTTAAAACCTAATTAGTAGCTTTTTGCATTTTAGCTGGCAATGATGATGATGATGATGATGATGATGATTTTATTTTGCAAGGATTTGAACTTTATTTACTTTGTAATTGTGATCACTAAATTTTATTTTTTTATGCATTCAATTTATTCTTTCTTCCAGATACAGTCAACATGGAAAAAGTGACATTAAGCCCAGATATTTCAACAGAAGATACTTGTACTGCGCAACTTTTAATGAACCTGCAGTGCAAGTAGCCACAAAGAAAAGAAAAAAAACACATCTTTTGGTACATGTGACAATGAGGCACTAAGTACTCTTGGAGATCTGAACACATCACTTCCTGGCACTTCATCTACAAAGCCACTGGATTTGGGAGAATCACTTTGTGAAGAAGGGATTGTGAGACGTACACCATCAAAAACACACACACACACTCTGTGTACAATGTATATGACCCTCCAGCAGACCAGTTGATTATTCAAGATAGTGTCAGTGATATAGACCCACTTTTGTCCCCAGTGTTAGAGACACAAACTGTACATCACAGTGAAGAAAAGGCTGGAGATGATGTGAATGAGACCAATTCTGACCATGATATGCCAGAAGAGCTTGAAACTGTAAAATGCTGAACAAAATCATCTAGATCCAGAAAAAAAGCTCAGCAGGTACGACAGAATTCTTTTAGCAATTGTGTTCTGTTCACTGTGGAACTTGCTCTTTCTTGGTATGTGCATTTGCAACATTTGATGAATATGTCTACTCTCAATTAGTGCACATGTTACATTGTAGAAGCATGCAGGTTTTATTTTTGATGACTTAATGTGTAGTGACAGGTCAGTTTTTTTTTTGGGGGGGGGGGGGGGAGGGGCTAAAACTAACTTAACACTGGGCAGGAGTGCCAACCCTTGGAGGCCCTGAATTTTCCAATAAGAAAAAGGGGTTACTGACAAAAGAAAAAAGATAAAGAAAGAAAAAGACTGTAGGTTTTATGCTCATATTATGAAACCTCACATGCTACTTCATCAGGAAGGATTACAGGTGTTCAATGAAATAAATGATAGGTATACATTTGTGTTCCAAACAAGCGGTTTCTCCATCCCATTATTTGTTTGAGTGGATTGACACACTGTGACACATATTTAGTATCTCATGGGTAAGGGGGCAGGGGGCAAGGGTGGTTACTAACAGTACTACAGAAGAGGTACTTAGTGTGAAGCAAAATATACCATTTGGTACAGACCCCCTGTTTGGTTAAAAATAAAGACAGGAAGAAACCATGTGGAGATACCAAAATACAATGATACAAAGTACACAGTGATGTTCTGACATAAGCTAGCTATACGGGAAGAAGGCATGCAACATACATATACTTGTATTTGGAGTCAGAACACAAATACATTTGTTACAAGACATACTAATCCATATGTTTTATAATAATGAGTATCATACTCATTACAGAAGATGCTGACTAGTTTAGGGTGAAGTGTTCCAATGCTTTCTTATGAGTTTATTAAAAATGGACATACATGTACAGTGGTCCCTATCTTGAGAGGGCAGGTGTAAATGTGCTCTCTCAAAACAGGTGGTCTTTCATTAGAGGTGCAATAACAGGGAAAAGTAAGAACAGTGTTCTGAGAGAGTGGTCTTAAAAAGATATGTGGTCTCTCATTGGAGGGGTCTCTCAAGACATGTACCACTGTACATGTTAAACAGAGAAAAGCAGAAAAATGCAATGAGTTGGCGTTACAGTCTAATTTTTGAAATTAGTTGAGTTTTTTAACTTCGATCAATTGACTTTATGACTATGGCTACAGTAACTGTAATGCTTGCATAAGCATACATGCACTCCATGAAACCTGCCTGTTGCAAATATATAATTATGTAGTCACCAAATTTCCATTTTCTTTCTTTCTTTCTTTCTTTCTTTCTTTCTTTCTTTCTTTCTTTCTTTCTTTCTTTCTTTCTTTTGTTGAGTTAGGAAATATGGGTTTTGAAGAAAATAGATCATACAAATTAACACTTCAACACAAAATATTGGTACATGTATCATGTTCAAAGGTAACATATCATTAATGGTGACCAGTTCAACAATCCATAGTGTATGTTTGTGATACCCTGAGTTAGTTCACTTGAGTACTGTAGCGAAGCACTCCCTGACAACTTGTTGTTATTAACAACAAAACCACATCCTGAAAATGATGGTCATGCTAACAGATGTATATGAGAAACTGCATGGTACAGCAGGGGCATGAACACTTGTTATGCACTATGTAAACAAACCAGTCAGCATCAGGTGGCAAAATCTCCAGGCAAGTCATGGTTGAAAATATCCAACTGCTTGAAGTTGCCACATCAAATATCTTCAAAAAAAGAACAATAACAAAAACAAAAAAACACCCCCCCCCCAAAAAAAAAACAAAAAAACAAAAAAAAACAAACAAAAAACAAACCAAAACGAACAAAAACAAAACAAACAAAAAGAAACAAACAAAAAATGAACAAAACATCAAATATCATGCCATGATAGTCTGTGCAGTCATGGAGATACACACTGTATAAGCACACACAGCCACACACTTACACACACATTCATATCTACCCATTAACAGACATGTATGTGTTCATACAACATTGTACAATGTATGTTCAAAATTGAATGAGCCAAATCAAGATTTGTGGAAAATCATGATGATCTTTTGTGCAATGTTATTTTAGGATTAATATTGCCACTTAAACTCATACACTGTATCATGAAATTGTAACAGAATCTCCCATTATTTTGTGAATTCAGGCCAACAATTTGTGAACGTCATTAATTGCTAACAATGATGAGATCAGTGAGAAAATTAAAAATGAATATTCTCAAGCCAGTTCACAGATTGTATACACTTAAAATACAATGTGCACAATAAGTGCAAATTAATTCTTCATTTTCTCACATTTTAAAGTTTCAGAGGAGTATTAAACATTTATGTGTAATAGGTTGCATGTATTGGCCTTCAAAAATAATAAAAAGACATTTTTTCTGCCACACATACACCCTTCACCAGAAGGTAAATGCATAGACATGATATGAAAGCTAATTGATATACATGTGTGACTGACTAGACTGTGATGCAGGCACTTTAGCTAATTGCATAATCCTTAAAAGTAAAATATTCCTGTCAACCAAGGCTGGCCCTGACTGGACAACCATCTGACCATCAACATGATGAATGGACCACAAGTGTGAAGCTCCATGCAGCTACTGCAGCTGTAGAAGTTGTCATGCATTTTTAATTTTGTGCAAATTTACTTTTTCTTAGATGGAATTTCACCTTTTAGACTTCTTCACCAACACTATCAACCAGATACACTTGAAACTTGGTGGGAGTGGGAGTTGGCTGGGTCTCTACCAGCTGTATTAAAATAGTTCGCTCTGGGGATTTTTATGAATTTTCGGGCAAAATCCTAAAAAAATCTTTTTCTCTGAAACTACTTTGCCAATTCGTTTCAAATTGTATAGGGGTGTTTCTGCCCCCCCCCCCCCCACACACACACACACATTAATTTGTACCATGCAAGATTTTGCTATATGACTCACCTGAGCGCAGGATCAGTCTTGATCCTCTAGGTTATGTTTACTAATTAACTTTGGCATATTTTAATTTTGTATCATGAGCTAGCACAAGTTAGAACCAGAGTGTATCTGCAACAGTTAAATATCATCAGATCATACAATTTTGGGAAAAAAACTAATGGAATATTTAAAACTCTAATGTTAAATATGTTTTAATTTTAGGTCATCATGGTTCACAAGAAAAGAAAGGCAGAATCCACCATGACAGCAGGATCATCTAAGCCACACACCAGATGAACAATGAGAAAACTGCTGAGCAGCTGTGACAATTACAATTTTAGCTATGCTGACTTTTCAGTCAAATGAGCTGACACAAGATGGCCTATTGCCATTGGGTCATATAGGATGTTAGTCGGACATGGAGGAGGCCTAAAATTTATTCATGACATATGGTAAAACTGTGTCACTAGGTCATGTTAAGGTCACAATGATATATCCATAAAATATTCATCTCTGAGTATCAATTTCCATGAGAGCTTATATTTATTTTCTTACAAATACACATATATCAAGAGACAAAAACATTAGATCTTTGATGTAAGAATATACGAGATGTATTCCAAATTCAGGGTAAAAAAGTTTATCATTCCAGAAATTAAGTTTTCATTTTGAAAAGTGTTAAATTGGTAGAAGAGTATGTAGATCTCATATAAAAGTAGTAGGATTGGCAACACTGTGTCAGTGTTGTGGACTCGGCAGGAAAGGACACATTGAGCACAGAACAAAGTTCAGCCATGTTCTGTTGTCTTAGTACATGACACTGGTAAGCATGTATGCCATACTGGGCTTAAGAAGTTGCAACAGTTTCTGTAAACTGAAACTAATAAACTATGATATGAGCCTCACAACTATGTATACTGAGTTTTTAATAAACAAATCATATTGATTATATACAGACAATTCTTGCAACCTATGTATCAGGGAAAAGGGTTAATAAGTGGACAAATTGTCAGGCTTATTATAATACTTCCTGAAAGTGTTCATAAAAGTGTCAATATCATATTCTTCATACAATATAGGTTTAAGGAGCTTTCCTTAAACTGGCGTATTATTGGAAAAAACATGGCAGTTCCTTAAAGTATCAGGTTTAAGGAACTTTCCTTAAAGTGGTCTATCATTAGATATAAGGAATGTCTGTCATTATAAAGGAATATAAAGTGTCAAACTTATATCCTAAGGATTTGAAATGCCTTATCATTAAAAAAAATAAGGGATGTTTCTTAAGTGGAATATCAAATTTTGTGGGTTTAAGGAACTTTCCTTAAACCGCTGGTTTATGTGAAAGAAATAAGGAAAGTTCCGTAAACTGGTCTGTCTTTATAAAAATGACATGAAGTGTCAAAACTTATATTCTAAGGATTTAAGGAATTTTCCTTAAACTGGTCTATGTTAAAGAAATAAGGAAAGTTCCTTAAATTATCAAAAAACACTCTCTGTGGATTTAAGGAAAGTTCCTTAAATTATCAAAAAACACTTTCTGTGGATTTAAGGAACTTTCCTTAAATTGGTCTTTCATTATAAAAGGAAAGATACAAGAAGTGGCCAAAAATCACATTCTGGACATTTAAGGAACTTTCCTTAAACTGATTTCATATCAAAGAAATAAGGAACTTTCCTTAAAGTGGCAAAATCAAGTTCTGTGTTGTTAAGGAACTTTCCTTAAACTGGTCTATGTTAAAGAAATAAGGAAAGTTCCTTAAATTATCAAAAAACACTTTCTGTGGATTTAAGGAACTTTCCTTAAATTGGTCTTTCATTATAAAAGGAAAGATACATGAAGTGGCCAAAAATCACATTCTGGACATTTAAGGAACTTTCCTTAAACTGATTTCATATCAAAGAAATAAGGAATGTTCCTTAAAGTGGCAAAATCAAGTTCTGTGTTGTTAAGGAACTTTCCTTAAACTGGACTAAGTTAAAGAAATAAGGAAAGTTCCTTAAATTATCAAAATTGCATTCTATGGATTTAAGGAACTTTCCTTAAACTAGTCTCACATTCAAAATATAAAGAAAGTCCAAATCATGTGTAGATTTAAGGAATTTTCCTTAAAATTGGTCCATGTTAAAAGAGAGTAAGGAAAGTTCCTTAAAGTGTACAAATCACATTTTTGCAGATTTAAGGAACTTTCCTTAAACAAGTCCATCATTCAAAGAAGAAGAAAGGTTTGTTAAAGTGTCAAAATAGCATTCTATAGATTTAAGGAACTTTCCTTAAAGTGGTCTGGCCTGTACATAACACTTGAAGCCAGATTAAGGAAAATTCCTTAAAGTTTATGAAATTGCAGATCGGGTGAAAAATATTTATAGTTTATATCCATGAAAAATGGCCTAGCTTTTAAGGAACTTTCCTTAGATCAGAAGTGTTTTTCTGCACTTATAGTCATCAAATTCAGCAATTTATAACATGCAAAAATTGAAAAATAGATGCATTCAAAATGCAAAATTCAGGGTAAAAAAAGGTAATGATCCTGGAAATTACCTTTTTATTTTGGAAAGTGTTATTTGTTTTTGCCAATGGAGTGTTTCTTGGAAATTCCATTAAACAGAGTTTAATGAACCAAACTATCAGTCAAAAGGCAACACCTTTAGGATCCCTGTTTATATCATAACTCATACTTAACACAATTACATGTAAACTGTACTGGTATATTATATTCCATAATAAATGTATCATGTATTGAAAGACCAAATGCCTGCTAAGTATAGGTGCAAAACCTGTCACATCCAGGCTCTTTCTGCTGCAAACATATTTTGGGTCCTATGCAACTACACCAGTATGTGATTTAGTGTTGAATATTTCATAAAACTGATGCGGACATCGTGTTATTTGATACTTTCTGAAAGATGAGACATACAATCACAGCTTGTCCATGCATTCAACTCACCTTTTCTTCTTCAGGCCTGCCTGCCAGCAGCTCGTATGTTGTAGCTGGGTAAATGTAAAGATTATATATCATGTACTATACAATTGCTTCTTTACAGTCTTTACACGTAAGAGAATGTTGTACAATACTATTTAACTTTGACATCCCAGGGACCATGACGCAGTGTCCATGTTGGCAAGCACACATGCCCAAGAAAAGTCAAAAGTAAAACTTTCTACAGCGAAAAAAAAAATGGGGCAATGATTTTTATCAGCATGCCCCAGCAACAAAAGTATCTTAACAGCAGTTGCAAATGTAATGATGGGGATTTTAATTTTGTAGATTCCTTTACTGTAGTAACAATTTAAAACGTATAGCACAACTGACAAAACCAAAACTGGAGGGCAATGACTGAAAAATGAAAACTTTCAAACTTAATTGATTTCTCTGACAAATATTTTTGAATTGTCAAATTTTATTTTATTTTATTTCAGCACAATAAAATTTTGTTTGACATGACGTAGCTGCAGACCTACCCAATGCCTTCTTCTTGATTGCTGGTATCGTGTCATGAGAGATTGCCTGAAAAGAAACATTGAAGTTTTTTGTCACCATATTCTCAAGTTTACAAGACCATACTTGTGGTTCTTGTGTGTTTTTTTTTCTTTTCCTTCGTGGTCACATACAGCATACAATCAGGCACTAATGTGAATGCAACCATATGCAATCCCTTTAACCAGGTATAATTATACTTGATGCAGCATTTCACTGAAAACACTCTTACACTGAAGGTAGAATACTAATTTCTTTTCATGTTTCTCATATTCCACTGTACATAAAAAAAAATGGTACAAGTTAAACACAGGGAAAAAAATAATAGCAATGCTGCTGAATTTATGCAAGACATTCTGTTAAGGTTGGCCTGCCACAAGTCCCACATGGCAAGATGTCTATATAGCTTCTAACAGTACTTTGCAGGTACTACTGGTACCATTAGCCAATTAGCTAAACGCTTATGTTTCATTCCTTTGGCTAAAGCTATTTGCAAATAGCTAATTTATTTTAACATAAAGTAAATAAAAGTTACGTCAAATTCTGCAGGGATTACTGTTTTATTTCCAATTTGGCTACAAATTTTAAAGGTCAAGATCTGTCCCTGCTTTGCCATCACACAATTCCATGTACAGTCCTTTTACCACTGACAATTTTAAAAAGATGGGATATTAAATGATAAGAGTAAAGTTAAATAATGCACTTAACTGCATGGGTATAAAACAACCAAAATTCTTCCCACACAGAACATATCTCTTCTTATCAGATTAATTAGCATATTAAACAAACAGGACAAGTGCCTGACGGCTCAGATTCCTGCTGAAAATTAGTATTTTCAGTGATTTGTTTTGGAAGCAGTTCGACACGTTTCGCCCGTAGCTGGGCTCATCAGGAACTGGTTGAACGCTCTTTAGCTCGGGAAGGGCTACGCACCAACAGTCATTGCCGTTGTTTATATACCCCAGTGTAAAGAAGTCCTTAGTAACAGTTTTTACGTCATAGACTGGCGTGGAGAGAAATCTTGTCCACGATTTACGTCAACTTCTTGTTGACGTAATTATTATAACTACTGAAAACACGTGCATGGTGATGATGTGTTTCAGAGTAAAGATGAGAATGATAAGAGTGTGATTACTCTTATGTGTAAAAATCATAGGAAGACACTTCTTCCTGGATTAATTAATCCCAGATATTAGGGATTAAAAATCATGAGTAGGGGCAGTGATAATTATGCTGGGTGACATATAAAATTGAGCTAGGCGTTGTGGGTACAAAAATTAATTTCTAGCCCCCAATAGAAGTGGGTCATGGAAAAATAGACAAGAGAACTGGAAATTTTAGCATAAGACAAGACAAATCTGTCTATTTTCCCATGACGTTGAGACCGAAAGGTTCCATTGTGCATAACTGGTGGATCCAGTGGTATTCCCTCTTCAACCTGAGTGTCTGTGTCTTTTTCAGCTTGGGGGGGGTTGGGGGGGGGGGGGAAGGATGTGCTCAAGAATCTGGACCTTAAGTGAGATTCTGGTGGTTCGGGTCAGAAAAGTGTCTCCCCAAAGGTTGATTCAGATCCCTCTTGTTAATGTAATAGAAATGTTCCCTCAATCTATTGCACAGGGGTCGAAATGTTTGACCCACATATTGCCTGTGACACGTCTCACAAGTGAGCAAGTACACAAGATTGTTGTGTCTGCATGAGCCTCCCCTGGGTGTATCATATTTACGCCCAGTTTTTGTACTGATGACTAGACCCGAGGTGTCTAATTTCTCGCAGTACTTGCAATTGAGTTTTTCACAAGGATTTGTATCTGTTATCCTAGCCACTGCTGGGGGTAATCTTTGTGGATGATAACTGAGTCGAGAGCGGACTAGAATGTCTTTCAGGTTCTGAGCCCGTCTGTAACCCAAAATGATCCTCTTATCCTGTAGAACAGGGGCAAATTTGGAAGCACGAACTGTGTTCCAATTTCGCTTGATAATCTCCTTGATTGGAGGTAGGGCAGGGTTGTACCTCGCTATGAGGAACAACTTGTCCTAATTGGGATCAGTTGATCGTGAATTATGATTATCTAGGAGTAGATCTCTACTGTCAATATGTCTCACTTTGGACAAAGATTCCTCAAGAATCTTTCCAGGGTAGCCTCTTGCCATATAATATGATATTACTTTTTCTGCTTGTTCTTCAAAATCTGCATTGGAAGTGCAGATTCTTTTTACCCTCAGGAGTTGACTGAAAGGTCCCTCTGTCTTGCAGAATTTCGGGTGTGCTGACCGGTAATGCAGATACGTGTGAGTATCTGTCGGTTTTGTGTACAGTGTAGTGTACAGTTGATTCTGGTCATTCAGGCACACCAGGGTATCCAAGAAATTAATTCTCTTGTTATTGTAAGTGACAGAGAATTTGATGGTTGGGTGGCATGAATTAAGGAGTTTAATGAATTCTTGTAGCCTGTCTTCACCATGATGCCAGATGCAAAAAATATCATCTATAAAACGCCACCACACTGTGGGTTTTAGAGTAAACCTGGAAAGTAATTTTTCTTCCAAGTCAGCCATAAATATGTTGGCATAAGAGGGCGCCATGTTGGTGCCCATTGCCGTTCCGCTAATCTGGAGATAGTGGTCTCCATTGAATTCAAAGTTGTTACACAGCAAAACCAGTCTGAGTAGAGAAATTATTTCACTCACAGCTGGTTTTGCATCCCGAGGCCTGTTGCGCAGTAGACACTGGGCTGTGGCTCTCATGCCTTCCTCGATGGGAATGTTTGTGTACAGGGAATTGACATCAAGGGTTACCAGAAGTGTGTTTTCTGGTTGTGGAGGAAGTGATTCTAGATATCTTATTAATAAAATCATTTGTGTCCTTGATGTAACTTGGGATCTGATTCACTAGTGGACGCAAGAAGAAGTCCACTAAACCTGAGATCCTTTCTGTAGGGCATTCATTGGCGCTCAATATGGGTCTACCCGGGGGTGGGAGGATACCCTTGTGTATTTTGGGCAACATATAAAAGCAAGGAACCCATGGTTCTGCTATAAAAAGATAGTTAAAGGTATCTTGACTGATTGAGTCATTGTCAACCAATTGTTGCAAAAGGGTTTTGACCTGTTCATTGTGCTTATGAGTGAGGTTCACAGGTACCGGTTTATAGTGATCAGTGTTAGACAATGATTTGTTAGCCTCAGTGATATAGTCATTAGTGTTCATAATGACTGTAGCTGAGCCTTTGTCTGCAGGTTTGATCACTATTTCAGGGTTGTTCTGTAGTTCTTTCAGCCCCTGTCTTTCTACCTTGGTAATATTGGTAAAAAATTTAAATTCATGTATGACAAAAAAAATATATATATATTTAGCATATTAACCCTCTGAAACCTAATGCAATGCTATCTGTGTGTAAACCCCCACCCACCCCCTTTACAGTAGTCCCTCCTTTGACAGGCCACCCTTAGTGTCATCCAAGTGGTCACATACAGCAGGTGGTCTCCCAAAGGAGGTTTGACTCTTGCGCCACGTGCCTAAAAACTAACCATTACTTTCAATTCCTATCCACAATTTAGATTCAAACATGATATAATGTACATTTAGTAGACCCCATTCCATCTTGCAGTCGTGTGTTTACTCATTTATTGGTGTTGTAAACATGTTTTGGTTTTTGAAATGGTTTTGACAAATTATTTTACCAATCTTGTACACGATAGGTGGGTTTTACTTGTCCACAATGGGGAAATTGGATGGAGAAGTGGTCTTTTAGGGTAACTTTGGATGGTCACTGGTCAGGTTCTGCAGGTGGTCTCCTAAAGAAGGTAAACTATCATTAAAAGTGCTTTTGCACAGTGAGAATGGTCACATAAGGCAGGTGGTCTCCCAAAAGAGGGGTCTTTGAAAAGAGGGACTACTGTACATGTACCATAAATGGGCCACAGTAATAACATAAATTTTAACAAAGTGAACTTATAACTGATTGATTGATTGATTACATCATCCGGGACTAACATTTTCAACAAAGCTGCACTTAAAACCCAATGAAATTTGCACAATCTTTGATAAACATGTTTTGTGTATGAACTTTCCCTCAACTTGCACTAAACATCAAAATAAGCAAATTATCACCAACTGGACCACAGATCCCTAAATGAGTTTTCTGTGGAACTACAAAGTCTGTAGTTTAACTTGACATGTCATGCATGTACTGGGAATATACTACCTTCCATATAGAAGTACATGTAGTGTCAAAATAAAAAGCCTTTGTACTTGTGCCAGATAAAAGAAATCTGTACTTTTGTCCAGATTTTCAATGTAATTCAATTAAGTGAAAATTAGTTAAACTAAAACTTCCTGTTTGTGAAAAAGTAAAATTTGGCCATATTTCTAACACTGACGTGTTCAAATAATTCAGATTCCCAGATGTCTCCACAGCGAGTAATTGCCACCCTGAGGTCACTTTTACTCTCAAAGAAACTTTCTCCCACAATTTTAAAATCCTCTTGTTAAGTTTCACTTCACATGATTGAAAGTCCCAATCACTGATGCAGATTATTCCATTAGCAAATTATAAAATTTTCTCACCCTTTTTTGGTAACTTTTTTTTTGGGGGGGGGGGGGGGGGGAAGATTACCCCCAATGTCTCACACCCATCCATAAGCCACAAAATTGAACAAAGGCAGTCATCTTCCACAGCAATACATGGTAAGTACCTCACTAGGGGTGAAACGATATGCCTAAGTCACCATACGATATGTATCATGATACACACCTCATGATCCAATATGTATCACGATGTTGTAATGCTTTATTGTGTCTGGAATTAAGGTATATCAATGATATCAAAGCTTCAAAGAATTGCAATCCCATCTGTACTGGAAATGAAATAAACATATCAACAAAGAATCTTGACTTGTAGCTTTTTAATAACTGTGTATTCAATCAATTTTAAATGATTGAATGTACAAATGTGATGTTGCATTGTGGCAACAGTGACATTATGTCAGACTTAGTTCAAGACTGACATAATGTCACTGTTGTTAGCTACCTCCCTGAATTTCATCAATATTTTCCTTCTATATTTCATATTATTATATCAATCTCCTGGAATTTTACTTTCCTAACTTTCCATCTCCCGGATTTTACGTTTTGCAGGCTGGCAACACTGGTCTTGCATTGTCAAATGGGTAAAAATAAATGTAATCATAGAACGTTCACTGTGGCACTGTCCTAAGTGTTCTCACTGTCACGGTTGAAAATGGGCAAAACAATATAAAACAGCAGTAAAATTGCACTGGTTTCTGTCCTCGATAGGACTGGATCACTTCTGGTAAACACCGCATGTTTGGAGAGTTCAGGACTTTGTTTACATCAGTAAAATGCTTTCTTATTGGCTAAATGCAACTGCAATGCGGTTAACTTATGCCAAACATCGCTGTCTCAAAGATTCGGAGGATCATTTGTATTGGCCGAGTTAGATCATCATATGACCTATTTGAATTTATATGTTATTACCATCTTATATTGCTACATTGTTACTTGTAACGATATTATTGTGATGCTTTGGTCGAATTATAAATTTCTGATTCCTGGATATGTTAATGCTGACAATTAGTCAGACGGCCCAATAGGAACATGGAGATCGCTCAGTGACACACGCCTATCCCAATAGTATCCACACACCAAGTTTGGTATCTGTAAGTATTACAGTATAGGAAATATGGCCCAGACAAGCCTTTTTGGACAGAAGGATGGATGGCCAGAAGGGCAGATACACATGGTGCAAAGCAACCATTGCACCCAATTCCACAGGGGGGCTAAAAATTTCCATGTTAAACAAGCAAGACTGACCTCCACAGCTCTGATGAAAGCGGCATACTTTTCCTTGAGTTGTGCTTCATAGTACCACATAATGAGCCTACGGTCCCGTGTGTCTTGGTTGCCACTGGTCAACTCATCCAGCTTTGTGAATGGATGCTGAGAAATCAAATATTACAGCATTTTTAAACTGATGACCTCATATTTGACAGGGGACATCAGGAAGAAATGTTTTAAAGGAGGGCACTCATTACGTTGTATTTTAAGTGTTTTGGGAACTTCATGTCAGGCACTTACCACATGTAGAATGGTTTAGTTATATTTTATTCCATATTTCTAAAATCTGCATTTTAATGTTGCTGAAATCAGCTTTACCTGTCAAATTACCGGAAGCGGCAAACCTATGGAAGATCAAAGGCCCAATCGCTGATCACGGGAGTCCTACTTCTGCACCTAGTTTTTTTTTACTTGATGAGAATAAACTCCTAGTTTCAAATTGAAGTGGTCGGAAATGTAACGAAAACTAATAATATATGTCAATGTATATGCAGCAGTTGTTTAAAACTGTTTTTAATAACTCGTTTTAGCGAGAAAAAAGCAACGTTTACGAGTCACGATATGTCACGTCTTTCCTCGCGCGATCTTGGACATATTTATAGCCAAATTTGGAAACAGCGGTATTCTGCAGCCTTCTACACCTCTGTGCGGTAGAGAGTTCCAAGTTTTTCATTGACTGCGAACAGACGAAAATGCCAAGGTGTGTTTCGTGCGGTGGCACAGCCACCGAATATCCAGAAAGATATTTTCATTCTTGGCCAAAAGACACATCATTAGCAGATAAATGGAATGCTATTATGAAAATCCCAGAAGAAGTATTGGCAGCATACAAAAGCACGAAGTTGTGTTCAGCGCACTTCAAGCTACGTGACGAATTCCGATCGTTTGATAACTCCCGGAGCTCATATTATCGCTCACGTTACACGGTCACGATTTACGACCGATTATCATGAACGGAGTAAATACATTGATAAATAATAATTGATTTGATTGAAACACATAACATATGCATATTCTTTACGTCGATAACGACCTCGGAAACAATTTTCATAATTTGAAGTGGCTTTGTGTTGAACAATGATCATGGTGGGCTTGGCTTCGTTATCAACCGATGGCTATGATTGGCCAGTTGTATAGTCGCTTCTAATTGGTCCGATATCTCGACTGGCTTCGCGTAATGGTGAACTGCTGGTAATGTGGGGGTTTTAATATTTGGCAATAAACATCGGAAATTTGTGAAAATTAATAAAATAAACATCAGATATGAAATCCTGATGAAAAATCCTTTCCAATGATGTATAATACAACGTAAGGAGTGCCTTCCTTTAAATACTATTTGCAGGAAAAATTATTGCTCATTGACATCTCTCCTAAAGTTACATGGGATATGGAATTCAAAGGGTGATCCATATGATTATGTTAGGATGGAAAAAATAGCAGCACTATTTGCCTGTTAAGCTGCAACTTCAAGGTTTGGTATCTCTTACATACATGGCAATGACTATGGCCTTGCACTGAATAAATTACAAATAAAAATATTTTGCTGGCCTCGTCCCAAATTTCAACACACACACATATATATTTATATGTATAAAAATATATATATCTTAGTTGAAGGCAGTTATATCACATTTATTTTAATATTCAGACTTTCAAGGTTTTGACAACTTGATACAAAATTTCATTCCTTACCTGCTCAAAGGTCTTCAGTTTTCTTTCCTCTGGCAGCAGTTCAGACAGGAATAATTCCTGCAAAGACTCTAAACAAAAAAGAAAACAAAACCAAAAAATACAGCCTATGTTATAGCATTATGCATTGCAAGCTCCTAGTTTTATATTTCCAGTGTTGATATTGACATAACTAAGGCAAACTTCATAACTTCTAGTGAGTCATCCATATTGCACAGCCATTTGCCCATCCCTCATTTTACATTTCAGTACATCTACCCCTCACCAGAATCAACTGAAAACTGCTTTTTATGAATACAAATCTGAATAGCATTTGTCAACCCTTTCTCCCTCTAACCAGCAAAAACTGACTGGAAATCAAATGAAATCTGCTTCCATGTTGTGACTAATTTCAACAGTAATTAAAATCAATTTGTTGATAACACTTATAATTGTCTAGATAACATCCCCATGCCAAAGGTGAGCTGGTTACTCAAGTCTTCAACCCAGTTTTAATTCTAGGCAGAAAGGGTGAATACATGTTTATTGGCACCAGTCTTGAAAGACCACCACCACCAAATTCTGGTCTCTCAAGTCATGGAGTCTTTCAGAGGAGGCATAGAACACATGAAAACTACAGTAGTCCGTGTCACGAGAGACCCCTATCGTGAGAGACCACCCTCTTGTGACAGACTGCTCTTCAGAATCCAAAGGCCTATATTTCCCATGTTAATATACCTGTCATGAAAGAACACCTGTCTTATATAACCACTTTTTTGTCGCTAAGGACCACTGTACTCAGTAAAGTACCATGAATAGCCAGCATTTTAAAAAAAAGTGATCCTTCACTGTGATGATCTTCCAAGACAAAGACAACTGCAGTAGTGCGTTCTTTGAGAGACCATTCCATTGAAAGACCATATTTCCTATGTACAGCTGCAGTCTCCCCATGATACTGGACCTCCATCCAGAGACCACCTGTATTGGGTGAGCACTTTTGGACCTGCCCTAGGGGTGGCCTCTCAAAGGAGGGACAACTGTTCCTCCACTCACCTAGAGCCAAGATACTCTCACGGTTGCCCTTCTTCTTGACCATGCCTATGAGTGTGTCTAGGGCAGCCAGGTTATGGACTGGAGCATCCTGGATCAACAGGGTCAAGGCTGCCCTCTTGTCTGACAGAGTTCCTGAGGACAGCACAGTCTTGATCCATCCTGCTTCAGACTTCTTCTGGGAATCTTGTTCTGTGTTAATGTGTTGAAAATATTTCAAATGGAGAAAGCATTTCAAATTAGACCCAAAAGACTTAGAATACTGTGACAATCCACAATGATTCTGCACTGTGAACACTGTATCAGCTTGGAAAGCAACTATTCCAGACTGTTTTTTTGATGACCAGATGTATGCAAATCTGATCGACTCTGTCATGTACAGCTTCAAACTGATAACAAATTTGCAGAACTATTTTCCCAACTTATACATCTTTTACTTCATAAAATGTTAAATAGTGTCAGGGCCTGTATACTAAGTATTTCGAAGGCATGGTGTACATTAGACTTTCTGAAGTCCCCTTCTTAGCAAGTTTTCTATGAGGTGTATGCAATAAATGAATTCGACCAAAAGAATCAGTGTAAGGGTGATCATAGTGTCAAGCCAGAAGGAGCCAGGCCATGACAAGCCCTTGAAGAAAAGGACTCTTCACAATGGCAACCCTTATAGTGCAGCCTGCAGAGGTCTCCACCTGCCTGACCCTTTCTCACAAGGGTTATAAACTATTATCAGGTTTGGCAACACTGCATGCATGGGCCAACACTGCTTGACACTATTATAGACCCGATAATCCCAATGTATGTATGTATGTAAAGAATTTTATGTGTTCAGCCACAACATTTGAAAATCAAAGCATAGCTTACTTACGCTGCCGGTAATTGTCAACATCATCCTGCAGAAGTCTGGCAGCAAATTGCTCCAACCGTTTTATAACCTCTTCTGATGCATGTTCAAATGATTGTGGATCACCAGAAAACTGTATATGTAAAATATAGGACTTTTTATCTGAAATAATTGCATGTTACATGTTGAGCATGTTGGAATCTGTGCAAAAAATGCATAACTAAACCATTTGCGCATACATTTCTAGCTCTGTTTCTCTTCCATCACACAATTTCTCATGTTACCTGATATGGCAACACATAAAAAGGAGATACCCATGTATAGTCAGCTGTTGCATCTTGGTCCCGTTTGCTGTAGGTCTGGTATTTTAGCAATGTTTGTTGTACATCCTTTTTTAAAAGGACAGACATGCTGCTTCCACATTATCAGTTACATCTACATAATGCACATGTACCTTTAGATGTCTCAACTGATGGATTTTGCTTGTAACTTGTGTGCAAGCATATCATGAGGAGAATACAAAATGATTACATTTCTGAACTACGCTGATCTACTTCATGATTAACATGGCCTTCTTATCAAGATGACTAGTGTGTTAACAATCCCATACTGCACACAGGAGACTATGTTCGCAAGTATAATGAAACATACTTTAGTGAATGGTACCTCCAACAAATCCTCTAGTTAAAAGTGTAGAAACAGGAATCTCCACTCAGTGGTGACATTCAGTGGCCCTGTGCATCCCCCCCCCCCCTTTGGTTTGTTTCACACTGAATGTCCCATGGCTACAATAAGCCCATCACTTACCAGCTGGTCTATCCACTTGCCCACTGGTTTTATCAGCAGGTGTTTCCTGGCCTCGTAGTTTGCCAGTGGGTTGTGAAGCCAGACTTGATATGGTGTGCCAGTGCTGGACACCTCTTCATGCTGAATCTTGTATTTGTTTCTTTTGCTTTTTCCTTTCTTATCAACCGATTCCCTCTCTTCTACAGGAGAGCTGACTAATTTTTCACCTTTCTTTTTCTTTTCCTTCTTTGTTGGTGTGTCTCCCCCTCTACCAAAAAAAAAAAAAAAAAAAGACACTGGTCATCCTAAAACAACACAACACTGAATTCAGCATGTTGTGGTCCAATTATACTTTCAGTTCACAGATATTAAATAGTACATGATATAGATTTATATGGTACTGTGAACACATAATTACATATGCATAACATGAACACAACAATGGTGAAGTGACTTGGAAGAAAATAACATATACATGTGTACATGCAATGGGATAAGGTTCAACATACAATGCACTCTCTTACTGAAGAGTCCCCTGATTACCCTCAAGATAGAATGATACCAAACATGCTTTACAGTATTTTCTCAGCAAAATATAACCCAGTTAGTTGGTATCATAGGCCAAACAGCACATTCTGACATTAGTGCTAACATATATTTTTGCAGCTTGGTAATCCAACAAAAAACAAAAAGAAAAAAAAAAAAAGAGGGCTGCGTGAACAGCCCTTCCCCAGCTGACATCGACATTCAACCCATTATAAGTCCCACTCTAGTCTAGGGTGAACAAATTAAGAAGGAGTCCTTGCAGTGTTCCTCTGTGATATCAAAGCAATTGGGTGAGCGGCTTCTTCAGAGATTTTTTAAGAATTGCTCCAAAAAAAGAACAAACATATTCATACAAAAATTTAAAAAATCACTGGAGTGTGACCAGTTGAACAGACTTTGCTGAGATGCACCCAAGGTAAATTCCCAAAAAAGTTTGAAGTGAATCTGCCCAGTGGGTTTTGGAGAAGAAGCTTTAATAAATCCAAAAAAATCACTAAACCATAACCATTTGAACTTGATAGCTACCCACCCCTGGTACATTGCTACAATGCTTGAAGTGAATGTGGCATACAGTATTGAAGATGAAGTCAAAAATATGAATTAACGTTAAAATGCCCACTGACTTAGATAGTAACTAGAACAGACTGATTTTCCAACCGAAAATCAAATGTCTCCCGGTGGAACACTTACGTCTCTGAATAAGCTACAGGTGATAACAAATTACAAATGACCAAGTTTGCTTGAAAATTACAATCCTATTTTAGCTCTCACCTAGATACATTACTCTAGCAATTTTCATCAAGTTCTTCAAGACTTATTGCACGGAAACCAATTTCACATAAATGACCCTGTGACCTTACAAATTAGGTCAAGGTCATCCAAATACAATCCCAACCTTGGTCTTACCTTGATACATAATCCTACCAAATTTCATCAAATTCCATCAAGTTCTTCATGACTTATCGAACGGAAACCAATTTCACATAAGTGACCCTGTGACCTTGAGAATTCGCTCAAGGTCATCCAAATACAATCCCAACCTAGGTCTTGCCTAGATACATAATCCTACCAAGTTTATCAAATTCCATCAAGTTCTTCAAGAGTAATCGCACGGAAACCAATTTAACATAAGTGACCCTGTGACCTTGAGAGTTCGCTCAAGGTCATCCAAATACAATCCCAACCTAGGTCTTACCAAGATACATAATCCTACCAAGATTCATCAAATTCCATCAAGTTCTTCATGACTCATCGAATGGAAAGCAATTTCACATAAGTGACCCTGTTACCTTGAAAATTAGGTCAAGGTCATCCAAATACATTCCCAACCTAGGTCTTGCCTAGATACATAATCCTACCAAGTTTCATCAAATTCCATCAAGTTCTTCATGACTTATCGAACGGAAACCAATTTCACATAAGTGACCCTGTGACCTTGAACATTAGGTCAAGGTCATCCAAATACAATCCCAACCTAGGTCTTGCCTAGATACATAATCCTACCAATTTTCATCAAATTCCATCAAGTTCTTCAAGACTTATTGCACAGAAACCAATTTAACATAAGTGACCCTGTGACCTTGAGAATTCGCTCACGGTCATCCAAATACAATCCTAACCCAGGTCTTGCCAAGATACACAATCCTACCAAGTTTCATCAAATTCCATCCAGTTCTTCATGACTTATCGAACGGAAACTAATTTCACATAAGTGACCCTGTGACCTTGAAAATTGGGTCAAGGTCACCCAAATACAATCCCAACCTAGGTCTTGCCTAGATACATAATCCTACCAAGTTTCATCATATTCTGTCAAGTCCTTCAAGACTTATCGCACGGAAACCAAGTGTTGAAGAACCTGAACAAGAAGAAGAAGAAGAAGAAGAAGAAGAAGCGGAGGAAATGGGTATTAAAACAATATGTCCCCCGGCTTCCACCGGAAGACACAATCAACAGGAAAAGTGCATTTCCTGATAAGTACCCAGATTGAAACAATTGTTAAAAATCAGGAATCCTCAGCAATGCCACCAGCTGAACAACATTGTTTGACCCTTTCACAAGGAGCATTTCCACCAAGTTTTAGCTTAATCTGAGTGGCAGTTCTGGATAAGAAGTCAAAATAGTTAAAACACAAAAAAAATCAATAAAAAATAGAGAAAAAAATGCAGGGCCACCTGGTGAACAAATTACGAACTAGAAGTCACCAGGAGTGTTTTTGTGTGATGTCAAAGCAATTGGGTGAGTAGTTTCAGAGAAGATTTTTTAAGATTTGCTGACAAAAAGAACAAAAAAAAGAAAAATCCAAAAATCACTGGAGCATGACCATTTGAACAAACTTGCCAGAGACCTACCCAAGGTACATTCCCAGCATGTATGAAGTAAATCTGCCCAGTGGTTTTGGAGAAGTCCACGTTGAAGCTGGATGAACTACCATCCTATAACCTCAGCTGAGTGACAAGTCAGCTGAGGTAATTTTTTTATTAAATCTGAAATAATACAGTGTCACCATTTGGGGGGGGGGGGGGGAGCAGGTTGCAGACAGTTGATAAAACATTCTCCATACTTCTCTGGGAAGAAATAATCAGTGCAAGGGGTAAAATCCCATATACATGTACATGATTGTTATGTTACATGTTCATACCATCCTAATTGATTCTTCACTGCTTTGTTATTTTACTATGCAAAATATAACTAAATTCATTCCTCATGATAATCTCCATTTAACAACATCCACAAAGTAGAATCTACTTATACTCACTCATCTTCCTCTTCCACCATCTTGTCTTTCAGTTTTCCAAACCCTAACTCTTTGATGAAAGCTTGTAGCTTGAAATGTATAAAAAAAGCTTAACTTTAGTAAACATGTACCACTATTCCTATGTAAACACCAGACTAGTGCCTGGTGGCTAGGGAACTGCTGAAAATTATCTATTTTCAGTGAAAATATGCTCAGAATACAGTTTGATGCATTTCACCTCCAAAGGGGCTCATCAGGAACTGATAGGACCCTCGCTAGCTTGTTCTCAGTTACGCACAAATGGTCAAGACTGTTCTTTATATACCCCAGGGTATTACATGTAAGTACATAGTAACGGGAGCCACTTCATGGACTTGGGCAGAGAGAGGTGTTCTCTGTAGAGAGCATCAACATTTTGTTGACGTCTTTGTGATGGTTCTGTAAACACGCATGTGGGTGACGTGTTCCAGATCAGAAACTTAGTGGGAGGGAGGTTGTGTACTCCTTGCTGGAGGAGACCAAGAAAACCTTTTTCTTGGGGGTTGTTTCCCATATTGATTATGGGGATTGTGTTATGATGGTTTTGGGATGGCAAGGATAATACATGTATTGAGCTAGGGGTGATGGGTAGAAAGAATCTTTTTTGACCTCTGATAAGTTTCTTGTCATGAGAAACAAGCAAATGAACTTTTAATTTAGCATAAGACATAGCTAGTTTGTGTATATTCCCATGACATTAAGACCTAATGGCTCCATAGTGCGTAAATGGTGGATCCAGAATTCCCTCTGTAATCTGAATGATTCTATTTTCTTCAGCTCAGGTGGGGTGGGGATATGTTCCAGTATCTATGCCTTTGGTAAATGGCCATGATGATTAGGATCAGCAAGGTGTCTGCCTAGGGGTTGGTTGATTCATATCCCTTTTTACCAACATAGCAGATATAGTAGAAATGCTCTCAGACTCTGTTGCACAGGGGTCAGTACGTTTGACCCACATATTGTTTGTGACATATATCACAAGTGAGTCGATACACAAGATTGTTGTGTCTACTGGAGCCTCCTCTGCAGGTATCGTATTTGCGCCCAGTCTGTGCACTTGTGACCAGACCTGATGTGTTCATTTTTTCACAGTACTTTCAATTGATTTTTTCACTAGGATTTTGGTTTTTTACCCCATCGACTGAAGGTGGAGAGTTTCTGTGCCAGTTACTTCAGTTGGGATCAGAGCAAACCAAGATATCTTTGAGATTTTTGGCCCGCTTGAATCCGACTAAGACCTCCTTGTCCCCAAATGTGGGCGAAAATTTTGAAGCTAGAATTGTGTTCCAGTTTCTCGGTCTTAATAAAAAAAAGTACCATTTATTCTAAAATATTTTTACATGTAGTCTAGGGATGGCTCCACACTTTAACTCATTTTCCAGCTTTTCATTCATTTTGGTTAAAGCCCCTGAGTGGGCTATATATAGACTCAATCTACAAGCAATTTATCTTGCATATTTTGTGCAATAAGACTTGTAAATGTAGTGGACAATAATTGTTTTCACATGTCAACATATATTGCTCAACAACAAAAAACAAAAACAAAAAACCACTGTTTAACAAAGCATGGAAGCTAAGCCACTTTTACCAGTCCTCAGTCTCTACCTTCAATGTTCACTCAGTTTATCTGTGCACTTTTTGCTGCGGTTTAAAAACTTGCAGCCTGCTATAAAATAATGAGAACTATCTATCCCAATTCTGAATAATGAATTGACATGAAAAGTTTTGAAAAGTTCCCAAGTACAGCAGCAATACCTCATCTTTCTTGACAGGATCAGCATCCAGATCTTCCTTGACATCCAAGGCATCAACATTTTCATCTATGTCTTTCAGTAAATCAAAATCAGCCTGAAAAAGACAAGGTTATAAGTCTACAACGTGGTCATAATTAATTTAATTCTCTTTGGCGTAAGCAATGAAGAGTTACAGCACATCCAACACTTACCCATTTTATCTTTAATGAACAACTGTCACATATGTTGCTGTTCATAGGTGTTCACAGATCTGACATCAACCCCATCCATGATGCCCCCCCCCCCCCCCCCCCGAGTTGTTTATCATATAATGCAGCGTTTTACCTGACGCAATATATTTTGTCCTTTACGCACACAACAGTCATTGACACCCCCAAAATTTATGTCATTGTGTCCTGTGACATGCAGAAATAAGGTTATGGTCACTGCTTAAATATTGACCAAAACACGAGTATTTTTTATTTTTTGTCAGTGGATGACCACGTTATTTGGCATTTGTAGGACTTCAGATGATATACCTTATCTTGAAAACAACTTTGCTGAGAGAGAAAAAATCTTGCAACCTCAAACAATACAAAGCAAATTTCAAGACATAAACAGTGATTTTATCATCAAAACTCAATGCAAGTAAGATAACAATAGGTGATAATAGGGGTTTTTACGTACCAATTTTCAAAAGCTTCACTAGAGTTTCAAATTTTCCCTTTGCTTATACAGTACTTCATTTTGTATGTTGATTGAACATATCTTTACTAAATCCTTTCTAATATATAATCCTGAAGCTCCAACAGTGTGGATCTACCTCCTTGAACATTCACAGCTTGAAGCACATGGCATTTTTCAGTAATTCCTCAAAATGAAACCAGATGGCACAATAACCAGTAAGCCTTGACAAGGGCCACATGCATTCATACTATGTTAAATAAATTCATTGATTAATACTCATTGATTAATAAAGTACAATAAAAAAGAAAAGAAAAATGTTTATTAAGAATGTGGTAGTTTGGGCAGAGGATATGAAGAAGGTTGAATGACATATTACAACGAAAGACAGGTGCCAGATTATCTTTGATAATTCTGTGAATAAAAACGGATCTATAAGCATCACAAAATTCAACACTTCACAAAATAAATCGATTTCAAAATCAAACATTTTCAATATAAACACTGTTAAATTTGTATTGAATATAGCCAACAGATCTTTTTGTGGGTCTAATCTCATGCAACATGTCAATTGTCAGACTGTTGTGAATTTTTTTCACATATTACAGATAAGTACCCAGAAAATACAATAAAAGAACAGCAAATGAATAAAACTGAAAAAATAATAATAAATATAGTAGAAACAATGGCAGGCCATCTTGTGTGGTTGCCAATAGCCAATACTGGCAGGATATTCTGTATGCTAAGATAGTGTAAATTTAAACTCAACATCAGTTGAATTTGCAATGATTGGCCTGCATTGACTTCTAGCACCCAAATCTCAAAGCATATTCTAAACGATGATCAAAAATGACAGCGCTATCATTATTTTACCCATGCAGACAATGCAGAAAATTGCATGTCTTTTGATAACAATGACCTTTAAGTGGAAATACAGCATGGACTTATCAGGGGCAAAAGGAAAGATACATGTATGATGACCAAGTATCCACTTGTCAATCCATATTTATATAGTATTGGCAGTCATATTTCATGTGATAAAATATGCAAAGAGATGGCCTGCATGCTTTGAAGACTTGAATGCTGTGAATTAGGAGCATATAAGGTTATAATCAGGGCTCGAAAATTCCTATGATCCGACGTTCCGGGACAAGCTAAAGCTCTTCTTGGACAAGTGACTTTCAAATTCAACTTGTCCTGCGGACAAGCTATTTTTTTATACCCATGGACAGAAATTACGTCTGTTTGCATGCACGGCAACATTGATAATGAGCAGTCAGAGCCTTCACGACTCTCCATATGCTGGTGATTGCTGCGGTCCGTGTGAACAGAACATACACACCAATGCAGGCATGTGCGTGGGGATGCCAATACGCAATAGGTGATGATAATCCTCTGGCCAAAAGTAAACAATCCAGGTTTAACCAATTACATGGTCAGCAGTTGTATTCAACAGGACTTGACTACCTACTTGATTTCTGTCAAAACAAGCAGGTATTTTGACCGTTGCGTACATGCAACTACGAGATCAAAGGCACCAGCACTAATGCATTGGGGTGTATTGGCTTTTGCCCGTTTTCGGAGCAAGGTCACAGTACCTCACCGTCAGTCTAATCTGGCCGAACGATGACAAAGTAACATAAAAAAAACAAGAGGGCTGTGTGAACAGCCCATGCTCAGCTGATCTTGACATTCATCACACTTGCAGATCTATGAACTTGGGAAAGGATCAAGGTCACCCATGTTCTGAGTAAGTCTGACCATTATAAAAGAACACTAACATATGCAACATCAAGGTTCAAGTAGTTCTCAAGTTATAATGAAGAGTAAAATTCATGTATGTTGCAATGTGACCCCAGAAACGAGGTAAAGTCATTCATGTACTGTCTGAGCATGACCTTAATACAAAAACATTGACATGTGCAGCATCACAGTACTAACTCAAAACAGATCTCAAGTTATCAAGTAAACTGTAATTTTTGTGTCAGTTGTCCTGTGAAAATTTGGATGACGGTTTTGGAGAAGAAGTCGAAAATGTGAATTAGCATTAGAATGCTCATTGACTTCCATAGTAATCAATAGGAAAGCTGCATTGACCGATAAGTACCTGAATGGAAAAAATCATTAAAAATCAGGAATCTGCAGCATTCCCACATAGTGAACAACTTTGTTTAACCCTTCTACAAGGAACATATCCACCACGTTTCAGCTTAATCTGAGTAACGGTTCTGGAGAAGTCGAAAATAGCTAGAACACACAAAAATTCATAAAAAAATTTTTAAAAATTGCAGCGCCACCTGGTCAACAAATTAAGAACACGGAGTCCCTAGGTGTCTTCCCGTGTGATATCAGAGCGATTGAGTGAGCGCTTTTGGAGAAAAAGATTTTTTAAGATTTGTCCAAAAAAGAACAAAAAAATTCATTAAAAATCCAAAAAACACTGGAGCATGACCATTTGAACAAACCTGGTATACATCCACCCAAGGTACATCCCCACTAAGTTTGAAGTTAATCTGGATGACGGTTTTGGAGAAGAAGTCGAAAATGTGAATTAGCATTAGAATGCTCATTGACTTCCATAGTAATCAATAGGAAAGCTGCATTGACCGATAAGTACCCAAATGGAAAAAATCGTTAAAAATCAGGAATCTGCAACATTCCCACATAGTGAACAATTTTGTTTGACCCTTCTACAAGGAACATATCCACCATGTTTCAGCTTAATCTGAGTGACGGTTCTGGAGAAGAAGTCAAAAATAGCTAGAACACACAAAAATTCATAAAAAAATAGGAAAGAATTGCAGCGCCACCTGGTGAACAAATTAAGAACTAGGTGTCCCAGGGAGTGTTTCTGTGTGATATCAAAGTAATTGGGTGAATGGTTTCAGAGAAGAAGATTTTTTAAGATTTGCCCAAAAAAGAACAAAAAAATTCATTAAAAATCCAAAAATCAATGGACCATGACCATTTGAACAAACTTGGTAGACACCTACCCAAGGCACATCCCCACCAAGTTTGAAGTGGATCTGGCTGACGGTTTCGGAGAAGAAGTCGAAAATGTAAATTGTTGACGGACGACGGACGGAGGACCATAAGATAAGCTCAGCTGACTGACAAGTCAGCTGAGCTAAAAATTAAAACTTGCATGGCGAATTATTTAACAAATTAACATCAAAGGCCATTGATCAGTAGGTTCTAAAAGTGTTGGAAAGATCATGTAAAGGTGCCGCGAGTTGACTTCCCGGTCAAACAAAACACACATCTGCCAGTCACTTGCAAGTGACTGCGTGGAAAGATCTACGGTGAACTGAGCATCATGCTGACTGATCTGTCACACATTCGGCATTTTCTTCTATCCCCCTACCTTCACGTATTTGCCTGTGACTCCAAATAATTGTTGCTAGAAACACTGGAATCTTTATTTTTGCATGCTGCAATACAAAAAAAAAAAGCTGCCCGTTGGTGTGTTCCCTCCGTAAATTTCGGAAGGTTCACACACGTTCACAGGGTGGAAGCCATGATGAACACACTGTAACATGAGCCAAGATTGGCTCATTTTTGCATGTGACTCGATTGACTAATCAAGTGATGTGTTGTCCGTCAGACCACATGGCCAATGCAGCTGTTTGTATACAGTGGTAGGAAAGATAGTGACCGCACACTCGAAGCGCATTACAAGGAGACAGATTTTTTTAATTTGAAATTCTTCGTTTTAATTTGAATTTAGAACACCATTTATTGCTAGGAACATGCAGATACTGTATACACAAATTGACAACGATGTACGGATAGCATTCATGGTAGTATGCAAACGATGGCGTCGATGTGCATCCCATCAGCGGCAACAAGAAAGACGATGATAAAACCAATAAAACTATTAATCTGTATTAAATTTACCTGGAACAGTGACTTCCAGAAATTACACAGTATTTTTCATCGTGAGTCACCCTACGTAAATAGTTTACTTTTCAATTTGTATTTTTAACATTTTGCCAGTTTTACTGTTTACAGTCATAGAATCGCGGTAAAATTGACAGATTTTTGCAGATTTGCAAGCGACAATAAGTGCCAAATTAGGCTAAATGGTTTGTCCAGGCCTTTATGTATGGATTGATGAAAAAGAATACTACTATGTTTGTTGCACCAGGTTTTATTCGGACAAGTGAATTTTGCATACGGACAAGTAGATTTTAAAATTCACTTGTCCTTTCAACGAGTGCTTTTTAAAAAATTTTTCGTACCCTGTTATAATGACTGCTGTTCTGTTCAAAACCATAATGAAAGGAAGGTCATTCATTAAACATGTACTCTCAATTCATGCAGTTCAATCTTTATATTTTCATATTAATTCTATGATAAAGGAAAAGGGTCATACCTCTCCCTCCCCACATAATTACTTAAAATTGAACCAGCTTCCATGGTTCATTGCGCCACATGACATGGCTAAAGACAAATACCATCTTTTAGCAAACAGCTGAAGAAATTTTAATTTCTCAAGTTTCAATCAATCAGGTTGCAAATTATTATTAAACTTGGTTCACATGATCCAGGTCCCGGTGAAACTTACAAAATGATCAGACAGACCACAGCACTGTACTAATTGGTTGTGAAAATATAAAAAAAGTCTTTTAAGCGATATGCATCCATGGATATTCTCTAGATCATCGAATCACATTAGCAACAACTTTGAATTATGGCTAGAAGGTAGAAGACTGTCAACCCAACGTCCAATTCTTTTGTTTGTGCTACAGTCCCCAAGATGCATCCAATGAAATGAAAATTGTAAAATTATGTAAATTAGGCTTTCTCCTGACTTTTAAATGTCGAACATCTTCAAATGTATTCTTGATGAAGCTGCCAATAGCAACTCCTACTGTAAATGTACTTAATTTCGTGTGTATAAATTTTCATGGTTTTTGCATTTCACACATTTCATTGAATTTTTAAATTCACCATTTTTGACATAATTCAGGAAATTAATGCCATTTCATTGTATTTTTATTTTCACGGATTTATGCCATAACTAAGCGAAATAAGCCAACATACACATACAGCTAAATAAAGGCAATTTACAGAAGCCTACAGGTGCACCCAATGAAATGGAAATGGAAGTTGTATTCATGCCAATTCAGCACACTTGAAAAGACTTAAATACAATGATATTGTATTGTATTATTAAGCCATTTCAAAGCTATTAAAGATAGAGAAATTTCAATGCAAAGGACCATGTTTAGGGATATGTTCAATTATCACTGAACAAAAATTTTAAAAACTTAAATGTTACAAACTTTCAAGGCACACAGACACATTTGCTCGTAAGCCAAGCCACAATAACAGACAGATTTGTCCTTACGCAAATCTTAATTTTGCTAGTTTCATCACATATAATTTATCATTTTATGTGTAGCACACAGCACAGAGCCACCGTATTATTATATTATTACATTATGTGGTAATGAGGAACAAGGCGATCTGAATTTTCCAGGTATCAACTTTGCATATGTAACTTTACCTTATTTCCGCCCAACTGGAGTACATCATTGAGCGTGAAATCCGTATTTTCAGTCTTCTTCGCTTTGCTTTTCCTGGCCACATGCATCGCCTGCGCCATCTTGTTCCAGTTCTCAGAGTGAGGCCGAGTTCAAGGTCACCCCGTCCTTCACTGAGGTGACGTTTGCGCACTGAGGTCTGAGAAGCCGGGCACATAGGAAAATTTGGCCTAGTCTGCAACAGAAATATTATTTCTGCAGACGTTAAATACCTCGACGATGGCGGCAATACCACAAAGCGATCATGACCGCCGCAAGCAAATCAGTGTGCGTGGAATCGCACAGGTTGAAAGTGTCACAAACTTGAAAAAGACATTCAACAGACACCTGCATTTCACACTGGTGAAAGACCGGAATGTGTCCACGATGAGGGACTATTATTTCGCTTTGGCTCATACTGTCCGGGACCAGCTGGTAGGAAGATGGATCAGAACTCAGCAGTATTACTATGAAAAGGATCCTAAGGTGAGTGATCACAGTTTCTAACAGTTATCGATGTAATGTGCGTGATGACATTCAGTGCATCTGACGTTTGACAACTAGCAGTAGCACTGGCAACATTCGTCAAGGGCAAGTGCCAAGTCAATCAAGCCCGTGACAGACTGTCCCAGGCCAAAGCCAAGGAGGAAGCCACTTTATTTTGGTGACTCTGAGCAGGACTCGTCTGAATCTGGTATATACCACCGTATCACATAGACCTAAAACAAATGACACGTTTGTCCAGAGATTAATTTTGAGATTTTGATAGCTCCACCCTTTCTCACACCTCGCTGACTTTCGCTCGAAGCATCTCGAAGTGTGTATTGACATTGACTTTGACATGCGATCAAAAATAAATAATAAATTGAGACACATGCATATTATTATGCCATATAAGAGGTCAAATGCCAGAAATGTTTAAGCATATTATAATATAAGTTATCATAACGTCTGAATGGACTGACCACTTAATTCTATTTTATCAATATCAGGATGTTACTGTGTGGTAGGATTTAGAATTATACTAATGTTTTTTGTTTGGAACGAGTTGGACTCGAACTAACAACCTTTGGCACCAGTCCCCTAGCTGAAATGGGAAACGCACATATCCACTCTACATCAAAACCAAATCCCCATTCACAAAACGAATGGTTCAATACAGGTAGTTATGTGTGAGTGCCATATCAACATGGTTATGGAGTATAAGTACTGAGTGGGCAATTATTTCCAGAATCAGGGAGTTAAGTTATAGTATAAGTTGCAGTTATGGTGCGTCTTACATACCAATTTTAATAAGACAGCGTAGCCACTTAATTTCCTTGTCAGTTCCGTGTGAAATGTTTATTACATATATACAAACACTTGTTAGGATTTCATTTGGTTTGTACAGGTGGTCTAGCTGCAACTGTTTATTTAACAATCACTGGGACAGAATATGCATGTAATGTCCCAGTTTGTTTCTACTTCAGTTATACACTGGCAGGTGGTTTAACTAGGATAAACTATCCAGCTAGAAAGGGTACATACTGGTTCAGGGGTAAGTCAAATTGTTCTTATCTGAACCTGTACTATACAAATTTAGTAATTATGTTTTGCTTGACAGATTTTCTTCTTTCATAATGAAGCTCTGCATTCATAAGCAAAACTTCACGTATTCAGCTAATTCATCACTTGCCATGTTCATATTTATTCATTGTGTGGGTTGTCTTTGCTGAATATTTAGCTTAGACAGGGAGCTGCTACTCAGAGAGACATGTACGGGTGTAGGCTCCGAAACATGTTCTGAGTAGTTACCCACTGAAGACCCTTTAATTTATATGGGCTAAAACAGCCTGTGTCAAAATTCTACAGAAGAACGTGTGCAATTTGGACAATACTACTTCCATGTGTATATAGGTACTTAGATAGTGACAGGTTAGCTTATGGAGAGTGAAGAGTTTGGACTGCGGAATAGGGTAATTACTACTAGGAAGTGGTTCTGGACAGAAAGACACAAATATAATATACATATATACCGGTATATATATATATATATGTACTTCTTTCCTTACGATTGAACCCATGAAAACTGATGCCAATGACAAACTGAACAAAACATCTCTGAAGCATTGAACTTACAGTTGTAGTTCCATCTATCAGCGTATTTGGTGGGGTGCAGCAAATTCTGAAGTTGTTCACATGAAAGAAAAAGCTTCCGGTGGAGACTGCTTGGGTAACCATTTCTTAATTTTACGCCGTATTCATTCCAATAGTAGCAGGCAGTGCCAATACAAAATATTCTTGGATGAATGAATGTTTTATTTCTCAAAACATCCTTTGGGGTACAGTTTTAAACCATACAAGTCAGGATATATACAGTGTACATGGTATGCAATATTACCTGTTGTTCAGTTCAGTTCAAACTTTACAACTGACATCAAATAAAGTTTGAACTGAACAACAGGTAATGTACAATACACAATTTGATGCATAGCATAATATGCAAGAAATGAGTTTTGAGGTTGTACACATTAATGCTCGAAGTGTAGGAGGCAGATAAGCTTCCCGTTAACTTCGTCTTCAGCATAATCAGTTTTTGTTAATTTGCCCAGTTTGAATAGTTTTTCTATTACTTGACAGGCTTCTACATTTTTTTTTCCAGAATGGCTTGTCTCAATCAATACTGAATAATTGTCTCTCCCGTATGCAAATGTTTCTGGGAATATTTTTAGAAGCTACAAATATATCTATTTGAAAAGAATCACAGCTTGCCAATGTTTGTTGACACCTTCAACGTGTCCCTAAGCTACACCTTCAACCCAACCTCTATGCTACACCAGCTAACTTCTTCGTGTTCCCAAGTGCTTGGCCCAGTCAGTATTCCAGGCAATTGGGCTTTGATAATTTATCATTTACAATAAAAAAATTGGTTGTCCACAGGACAAGTGATATTCAAAAGTCACTTACAAGTCCAATCTAGATATCCACTTGTCCAGGACAACAGGATCATAGGAATTGTAGAAGCCTGTTTGACCCAAACAATATTGGGATGGACACAATGGTACTTTGGCATGATAGTCTGACAAGATCAAACTGGGCGATTGCAACATGTGCAACTTAAATTCTTCTCAGGGTATTATAAGCCTTGGAAGCCAAAACTGCCTAATGAACGGAGGTCATTATTTTTTTAATTAAAAAAAATAAGGGAAATATTCTTATGTTGCATATGAGGAGTCCATAAATGGAAAAGTTTGTGGTGTACTTTTATAGGGACATGCTACTATTGGGATACTGAACATGCTGAAATGGGGACCGAGGATTAAATTCTTATCCAGCTAAAAGACAGTAGCTGAGTTTAGCTAGCTACAGCTGGTTTGATTTGTAAATAGTGGTGACAAGCATATTCCTTGTATTTTGACATAAACAGCAAAGTCTGCCTAGGCAAACACATCCATATGCTGAACACCTGTTTGAGCCCCCAAGTCTCAGCGCCACCTTTCTCTCTGAATTCTTGTACTCTATGGTCCTGTCTTAATAGCCAAACAGTTTTCTTCAGCCCCAAGGTTATTCAGCGTAGGGAGATTTTACTGTGTGTACATAAAGTGCACATCATCTTTTGTGCAGACTGCCAAATATAGCTTGGTCATCAGACTATACTTGCACATGCTCATCATGCAACAATACTGTGCAAGTATATTAGCAGGTTTTGTTGAGGAGAGCATAAGCACTAACTCTTAGCAATTACTGGTGTTTCCAGTGTCAGGAAATACCAATCTGCATTGTTATTTACTATATCTGTGCCAGCTCAGCAACAAGTATATGTACAGCCAACACAAACATTTGTAAGCAGCTGGCCGAATAATCAGTACACAGGCAGCTGCTCAACTAGCTGAGCTTATCTCTAATTTATACTTAATTTACAAATTAGTTAGTGGCAAATGACAATGGGAAGTCATGGGTACACACATTACTCCAGTCTTGTTAACTACAGCGACATCTACAGAGCCTCCAAGTCTCCCGCTGAGGCGGGAGATCTGCTTTTTCATACTTTTTTACAAAGTCTCCCGCTCTCCCACTTTTTCATAAAATGTCTTCTGCTTTTTGTAAAATTAAAAAAAAAAGTAGCATTATTCCATTGGTGGCTATAAAGATGTACTGTTTTGCCATGTTGTACTATATGCGTGCGAAATATGTTCATGGTGGTGCGTAAAATTATTAAAAATGCAGGAAATGAAGGTGTATATTTCAAATTTTCCTGGGTGAGCATGCCCCCAGACCCCCTAACTATGCTTTGCACCTTCAGCACTTGCCCTCCCGCATTTCATGACAGGTCTGCAGGAGTGAGATCTCCCACTTTAACATTGGCTAGCTTGGAGGCTCTGCATCTACTGAATGGTCACCTAAACTTGCCACACGTCTTGTGACTGTGACAGTTGTCTAAAATGATTGAGACTGAATTCAAGTATTTTAACCCTTATTTAATAATGCATGTTAGGTGCAATGTGCCCAAAATTTGCTGTGCTACATGCACTACACTGCCAGGATTATCTAGGGAAAACCCTGCAGCCATGCCATGTTTTGTCATTTAACATGTTTAATAGACTGCTGTTGAGGTGTTCAGAGAGCGTGAGATTTTTTTTTTTTTTTTTCGTAATATTTGGCAGGCTTTCACAAGGTACTTTTAGGTCATTTAGAGAAAATGGTTAATTTTGGAAAGCATCTTGCACACATCATTTTATAATCAGATCTGATTCTTTCTACCACTGTGGTCACTGAACATTGCATTAGGGTCACCTCATTGCATGAAAGAAAGTTGCATGTAACAAGTTGGACAATATTGCATGAAAAACAGAACTTGCTAAACTGTGAAAAAAAGGGATTGTGACATGGACACATACATGTAGGTTGAACCAGTGAATCAACATCTTCAGGGAATCATTTTTGTGTTTACATCCATATTAAAGTCCATAATTCTGGTTATACTTGTTACTTTGAAATTTCATTGTGCCTAATTTCCTGAGTAAATTCAAGCTAGCTTTTAATTTCATGCCTCGTTTCCCATGTACCTTGTGCAACTGCAGGGTAAGGTGCACACTGCTACCTGCCATTTGAGACTGCCACCCTTGTTGCCAGCTAAAACTGGTCTCATATGGTGGGTCATTTTAAACTGTGTTTTAAGCAGGATGGTCTTAAAAGCGCTATTCAGTCTCTCACCAGAGGTGGTCTATCAAACAGGCACCACTATTCCTTTAACAGAAACAAAAAGTTCTACATGTATACATATGCTAAACTAAAGGTAAAAAATGTGTGCTTTGCATGTGAGCATTTAAACAGATGAGATTTACTTGCTAACATTTACCAACTGTTTGTCAGACTCTTCATGTATTAATTACATATATTTGTGAACGTTTTTTTTTTTTTACTCAGCTGACTTGTCAGGCAGCTGAGCTTGTAGGATGGGTGGTGATCTGTTGTCCATCTGTTAGGGCCAGTACTTTTCCGCGATCGCGGAAAACGGACGGAATTTGCGGAATCTATGATCTCAAACGGAATTTATGATTTGGAACGGAAATCGGCAAATGCCACGGAAATTAAGCGGAATTTGTGAATTTTGCCTCTCAAATAATTCAAAATCACCACATATGTCATCGCATAAAGCAAAACACACGGACTTGGATCCAAATTTGACGAGTCGGCGGCGTTATCGATACCACGTGGAGCAAATTTAACGACAGGCCGGACATTTGCGCGCTATAGACCCCATTACTACCATATCCATTCATTTGCATGGCATATAGATATAACGCGCAACAGAGGTACAATGATAATAGCGCCGTCTGTAGGTGGAGGCTGTCAACGTACATAGTAAACAATATGGAGTCACTTTGCCGTTCGTCGATGGATCAACATTTTCCAGAGGCGATAAGATCAACTGTTTTTCCTTTTTTATTGACCAGTGCTAAAATGGAGCCCTAGAATTAGTGAAACGGAAATGAAACGGAATTTGTAGTTTCCCAAAACGGAAAAACACTCATTTTGAAACGGAAAAATACAGGCCCTAATCTGTTCTCATTTCACAACTTCTCCAAAACCGTCCATCAGATACACTTCACCCTTGGTGGGGATGTACCTTGGCTGGATCTCTATCAAGTTTGTTCCAATTTCTATACTTTGGAAAGTAATTTTTTTTTTTTTTTTAAATGAAATTTATATTCATTTTTTGTACCAAATCTTTGAAAAAAATATTCTCAGTAAATATTTGGCCAATTGCTTTAAAATTCCAAAGGACACTTCTGGGGACTTTTAGACCTTAATTTGATCACTAGGTGGGACTACATTTTTTTCTTTTTCATAATTTTTTGTGTATTTTCAATATTTTCAAACTCAAAAAACAAAAAAACATCACTCAGACTTTACCTGAGCGCAGACTCCTGGACGGCACAAGAGACTGAGGGCGCCAGTCAGAGTCTGACACAAGTGTACCATTTGAATCACGCGCTGATTTCAACTCTCTACGTCAAAACAATCAGTGAGCTAGATATGCCGACCAGTGAACCAATCAAACACATTCTAGTAAAGCCATTTTGGTTTTCTTTTATACATATTCGGCGACAGATGGCGTGCTTCAAATAAATAAATAAATTGGTCGATAAACTAGTTCTAGCTTAGGACACTAGATGCCAGAGTAACGTTCGAATCTGAACAAAGATTTGTGTGTGCTATTGTGATTGGAGCGGTAAATTCAAAGGCTGGTACACTTGGGTCAGACTCCGACTGGCGCCCTCCGTCTCTTGCGCCGTTCAGGAGTCTGCGCTCAGGTAACTCAGACTGTTCTGAAACATGGTAGAATTGTAGCTTGCTTGAGGGTTAAACAAAGTTGCTCACATAAATGTTATGATACTGTGGATCCCTGATTTTCAACCAAATTTTTCTATTTAGGTAACTCTTTGGTTTATGCATGTGTTCCTGTTGGTATAAGTCAATGGGGATGGCAATGGAAATTCCCATTTTTATCTTCTACTCCAAAACTGTCAACCAGATTCACATCAAACTTATCGGGGATTTTTGCAGTATTTCTTTGGCAAAATCTTAAAAATTTTCTCCCAAACCATTCAGCCAATTGCTTTGAAATTGCATAGGGACAGCAGGTGGTGCTGCATTTTTTTTTTCTTTTTAGATATAATTTTTGTGTTTTTTCACTATTTTTGACTTCTTCAAACCCGTCACTCAGATTGTTCTGAAACTTTGTGGAAACGGGGGGATAACAAAACTGTTCACTAGGTGGTGATATTTCTTCTTGGGACCTCTAGACCTTAATTTATTCAGCAGGTGGTACTTGATTATATTTTCCTTTTGTAAAAATTTTTGTGGGTTTTCACTTTTCTCGACTTTTGTCCCTGCTGTAAGTTGGATCCATTTCCACTTTATTGTGAATGTTCATGGACTCAATCTCCACCAAATTAGTTTAATTGGTACATGATGGTGCTTTTGTTTTCTTATTTTTAGCAAATGATCAAAATTAGTGAAAACTGGTAAGGGGACTTGAACCTATTATAAATAGTGATGATGGATAATCATGATAATATCATTGTAACATTCAAATTACCACTTCAGTCTTTGCATGTAAGGTCAGCTGAGCACAGGATTGTCACAGTCTGCTTTTTTTTGGGGGGGGGGGGTGGAATTTTCAGGTTTAGGACTCTGGGTTACTGGCCTTAGGCCCACAGAAAAACATTGTGAAAGGGTGACTTGCAATAACTTGGTACCTGAACAGGAGTGAGAAAATCCAAAATTTAAAACTTTGGAGGAGTTCAGAAACTTCAGTACCTGAGATTGGAAAGTTAAAACCTGGGGGATGTTGATATGAAGTGGGACAGCTCAGTGTTTTCCCTTTATTGAATTACAGAGCTCACAACATACATAAGCAAGTGCTGTCCAGGAGTGTCCCGTTACTGACAGTTACCTATCAAAAATAAACTCTCTGTGAAATACTTATACAGCTATTTGTCCTTGGACTATTTTTGAAATGTTAAACCTGGCAGTAAGCTTAGTGTTAACAAGCAAGCATTGGGATTGTAACTTTTGTGAAATCTTCCGTCACTGCAGCTGGAAACCAAAGTTGTCTTTGCTCTTAACCTAAAACTTGAACGAAGCAATTGTTTGAAAGTCTGTGGATAAAAATATGTCAACTCAATAAGATTTTAAATCACATTTTCCTACAGGGCAGTGGAAAGTTAACATAAAACTTTCACCTATATACATGTATACCTCATTTTTTGTATAGATCTACCTATAGAAAATATGTAAGCTGTCAGTAATGGGACAAGAAAAGCACAGACTAATTATTCATTATTTGCAAGCCCTTTTAATCAAACATTTCTCAGGCCAGTTCCTAAAAATACATGACAACAATATCACTTTGATGACTATGCAGGGAAATTTGAAGGACTAGCATGATAACACCCAGCATTTTTTTCCTTTGGTTAAAAAGAAACCAAAAAAAAATGTGTTGGGGGCTACTAGTTAACATTTTCAGCAGTTTTACATCAGTACACACCCGGGGGAGTATCGCGCTAGCAAGGATTTGATATTAGGGTGTCTGAAGTGTCAAATTTCTTTGTGTTGTCTTGTAAGGAGGAATATTAATCTGGCATAATGATAATTTAGGATAGTTGGACTAAACTTGCTTAAGTCACAGTCAAAATCCTCATCAAAAGACCTTTCAGTAATGAAGCACCAACATGCCTGTTTCCATGGAGAGGAAAATGTTTCAGTCTTGACAGCTTTCCTTGGCATGATGCAGGCCTATTGCCCCTGAAGTGATAAAGAAAAACTGTTGACCCAGTCTCAAATTCAGCACTTTAAGGTTTAAAAATGGGCACATTCTGCGCAAAACTACTTTAAAGCATTAACTGCGCACTTGATCCCAAGTGTCCTATGTTATTATGAATGGGGTTAAACTCCCGTTTGAAGAGTAAAGTGCCCAGTAGAAACAGTTCATGTGAGATGTGCAGATGGAATAAATTTACATGCATAGTGTCTCTGGACATTTATTTTGTTTATAACACATGAGGTTTTCAGTGATATTTACAAGCAGATATTTTTTTGTTTATTTCTGTCATGTCAATTTGTTATTTTTCACAGCTACTGGTTACTCTATATTCAGTACATTCAGTCCTGTGATACAGTGTTTAAAAGCTTTGGCAATGGGTGGGGTTATTTTATTTTGGTGACATTGAAATAGATATTTTTTGCCTAAAATATGTATATATCAAACCCAGAAGTGTTTCCTCTTTTGAAAAAGAGAAAATTATGCCAGAGCCTTCACTCAGCCATTCTCATGAATACTTATAACCAAAGTTCTTTAGGTGCATCACAATCGTAGAAGAAATGTGCAATTGTTTCACCAGCTGCTCCACAAAATCTACACAAAAGATTATCCATAATTTTCATTTTCTATCAACAGTTTGTAATTAAAAAAAGGAATTCTATGAAGAAAGTTGAACTAAACATTCTTATATGTGAAGATATTATACATAAGTAAATTTGTTCAACTCATTCCATACCAGTCCGTGATATTTCCGTATATATATACCTAGATTTAAGACGACAATTGCATATTTTAATTCTCCATGAAAAGAGCTTTCGTTCAAGTACCAACATGCCTATAGTCTCAAGTCAGTGGTTCTGGCACTGCCTGGCAAGTCATGCTGCAGCTGCCTCAAGGGCAACTGCAGCATGACTTGCCAGGCAGTTCCAGAACCACTGACCAAGACCTGTGACCCTACTAAGGCACGTGACCATAGTATGGAATGAGTTAAAACCCAGTAGCCAATAATCATTATGAATTGCTACCTGTACATAGCTGCCTCCATCCCCTTGCTTTGTGCTTTACATTCTGTTGTAACCACATTTTTAGTCTTAGGCAAAGCATTCTAGCGGGAGATCCTGTTTTACTTCTTTATCTGCCCAATAAGGATCCAAACTGTGTGGTAAAATATAAACATTACTTTGCACATATATGTACTTTCTTCTCCAGTCATTTGGTATTGCATGTAAAAAACTCTGATATACATACATATTGAAAAGCCAGCATTCTTGTGCAGAAAGTATGGTATTTCTATTATATTCTCCCCCTCAAGAGAGGCCACCCCTCTTATAAGGCAATTTTTTGGCTGCATTTGGGGTGGCCTTATAAGAGGGGGACCACATGTATACATCTTTTCTGTATAGAGCATTTGTATGAACATTTAGGTAACTTAGGATGTGCAAACTTTCAAATAGAATGTGGACCGTCTGTCTCTTGCATCAATATTTTGATTGAATCTGGGGAGTGCATGTTAAAAAGTGGGAGTGATTTTCAGGATTTGAAAGTGCAAAGCCCACTACATACCTGGCTAGCTGGCTTCAGATTTCTCTGCTAGTTCAGCCATGCTGGTTATATGGTCAAGTGCTGTAGAAGGTAATTCCAAAGAGTTTCTCATTTGTTGTTTATTTTCATTTTTTACTTCTCTCTTTTCCAGAGGGTATACTACCTGTCTCTAGAGTTCTACATGGGTCGATCTCTGACAAACACCATGGTAAACTTGGGTATACAGAGTGCGTGTGATGAAGCTTTGTACCAGGTGGGTCTTTATTTGACAAGTTTTTTTTTTTCAGTTTTTTGTACATGTATGCACAATGAAGTTCTTCAATGGTGTGCAAATACTAACACTAGTTGATGTACTGGAAACTTTTTCACCATTTACATTCAAGAAAATATGTGTGTTATGGAAGAGATAACTTGCACTTCGAGCATTTTATGTAGGCGTATATATATCTTTGTATGTGGTTTCAGTGTATTATTCTTTACACAGGGCATCCTTTGCCCCGAAGTTGTTTGCAAGATTAAAAGCTTATAAGCATGATAAGCCTGTTGACATGTTTTTTGTTGCCTTAGAGGTTTAGAGGGGAAAGTGTGTGACCAACTGTGACCGGCACTTCTAGCTGATGCAGGCCTACTTAGGTCTGTGGACATACATACTGGTACTTCCAGTGGTTAGAAATGCCCATCCTAGGGGATACTCATAGTCAGACTGTTGTGCAGGAAGGTGCAAACCGATCAGTCCCACCTTTCTTTCAACTTTTCAACTTACCGGAGGGGGGGGGGGGGGGGTATAAGGGTTTAAATCATGTAACTGTCTGTCTTTCAGCCATCACTTAATTTTTGGTAGGGAATAGGGGTTTTCTTTTTTTTTTGTTTGTTTGTTTTTGCGGTTTTTAAGCAGTTGACATTGAGTAAAGGAATACAGCTGGCATGCAGACCTAGTCATAACACTTGTGCACAAACAATAAGTGATTGTCTATGAGTGCGTGTTCCACCATTATGTACAAGGTATCAGCTTACTAAAAAGTATCTGAATTGTAGACAATGTAAAACAAGTTCATTTCCAAAGATCTTTAATAAAAAGCATGAAAGGGGTTAACGTTTGCCTGGTGAAGCTAATTGCGTAGTGAATTTTAGATCTACTAGCCAGCACTGAGACATACATGGGCCCAAAAGTTAGCATAGAACTTTAACCCTTTCCCCCTTGAATTAAGACTGAGTCAACAGCTTTCCTTGGCATGGGTTGGGCACTTTTTTTTTTAGTGCCCAACCCATGCCAAGGAAAGCTGTTGACCTGGGGCATGTCATCTTGATAAGTCTCGTGTACATTTCTCAGTCAAATTGTTTTTCATAACTGTTGAAATTAGTTGAAAACACTGAAGCAGACGACATTTGACCACCAGCCAGTTTTGGCCGGTTTGATGGGGAAAGGGTTAACTTAAACGTCTGCTTATGTTGCTTATGAGCATTTATAACTGTTGATCTCTTTGATCAACATATTAAGCATCATACTCCATGTGGGCCTTTTTCAATTCCCACTGGCCTAGTTGGGCCAGTAAAATAAAAACATTATGGGCCCCCAATGCCTAGAAAGGGCTGTAGGCCAGTGCAAATGTCAAGCCTTGCTTGCCAAGGGGCAAAGTTGTATATGTCACACAGCTAGCATGGCATATCTCAAATGTTCAGCTGGTATGGCATGCTATTTTTATACTTTTATTAGGTCTGCCGATCACTTATGTCTGTCCATCTGTCCGTATCAAAACTTAAATCAGTTGTTTATTGGGAATGCGATATAGTCCCCAGTTTGCAAGTTAGTGTTGTATACATGTATGTGACTTTCAGGACTCATCAGGTCTGTAGAATCTAGGTTGAGTTTGATATTGGTAGCAACTTCTGTGGTATTCTATATGATACATGGGCTAAAATGTGAAAATCTTATGAACAGTAGCATTTGTAATTTGTGGTGGATCTTTGTGAAGTTCAGTGTGATTGTGGTGGAAGTCAAAATGTTGAATGCTCATGATACTAGTGGTGCTTCCTACAGTTTGATGCAACTTCTGAGCCAAAATGTGTTGAAAGATATAAAATTCCATGTCATAAAAAGTAATGTGCAAGAATCATGTCCAATGCTGGTGTATTATATAATATGGACAACCTTGGCATATTTGCCCAGATCACCAGGCCAGTAAAGTTTTAAAATTGAATTTTTTAAAAAATGGCTAGTGTACGAAAGGACCTTGGTTGTCGGACATTAATAGAGAAGAGAATTGAGCTTTCAGATCAAAATTTCACCTGAGTGCATTGTATAAAATATCTACCTGGTGGCCCAGTTTTAATTGCCCAATTGATGTGATTTTGACAGACAGACCATCTGTGGAAAGCTATACTCAGGGCACACATTGTGAACAACAAAAACAATTTTTTATCAGAGTTGAAGGCCAAGGATATTGCCACTTGGGTTTTATGTGTACAAAGGTTATAATGTGAAAATCTTGGAAAGACTCTGCCAGCTGTACTTTTTTGGTGGATCTTTATATGAAATATGGTGTTACTTTGATTGTGATACTAAGGGCACCACCTACATTTTCAGGAAAACCACAACCCAAAATATGTTAAATGATATAAAGTACCATATTTCCAAAAATAGTACAGCTATATACATGTCAAATTAAAAGGATAAAATGTCAAGCACTAGCATTTTTCACATATAACTAAGAGTGACTTTGACCAATTTGTCCCAGGTCTTTGGTGATGTAAAGTTGAATAAGGTGACCTGCCAAAGATGTCCACAGTTCTCAACCTAGCCCCCAAAGTACTGTGGAAACAAACTCAGATGCTAGCACATACTCACATAGATTCTACAAAATACCACTTGTTTATGGTTAGCAAAGAATGTCCCAAGACCTATGTGTGGTGCCAGTAATTGATTATGTACATGTATGTTTGAGTGGGGTCATTTACAGGGATGGTCCCATCAATAAGCCAAGATTACCTAATACAGGGGAAGTCATAAAAGTCGCACAATTTGAATCTCCCAAGTTTTTCATTATACACCAAAAGTCTTGGTCAGTGCAAAGGAAAAAAATCTCTAAATTATATTTACCCTATCATGCAACCAATTTTGCATTTGGGAAATAATTACCTACGATCTACATGTGTATTTATTGCCAAAAGATGGAAAATAGGTCATATGAGCACTGAATTGAACTATATGTAGCCCCGATCTTAAAAAAATGGCTCAAGATCATCTGGGTGAAATCATGTGCGTACATATAATATTATTATCAATCTCCTAATCCATAAATGTTTGGATAATATTATTTGTAAAAAATTGCCCAGGTAAAGATCTGCATGTGACTGTGACAAAGAGGACAAAGTCACTTGAACGCAGTGCCCACCTCACATTTATAGAGGCCTATGACCGTGCACCGTATAAAAAGTCCACACTCAAAGGGATCGAAATGTGAATACATGTACTCACTCATGCTAAATCAGTCAGACACACATACTGCTGAATAGTCTACACACTCTAACCATGTCTTAGAAGGGTATTATCATGGCTGGCTGTCTTCCAAATTTTGACATGATGGACAATGATTTTCCACCAAAATAAGAAGTCTAAAACAAATGCAACATGTTTTATTTTGGGTTTAAAATGGACATAAATTAGAAATTTCAATGTAAAGATGCCTTGATGAATTTTTGTTGTTGCACTTCTGAATTTGTGGTCATACTTGTTATAACAACAGAAATATTTTGGAACTGTGCCAGTCATTATTTTGGAATAATGGTAAAAACCTGTTCATGATTTTTTTCCAAGATCCCCAAAGTCTGTCATAAGGCTAGTAGGTCTTTTCCATGCGTTCTGGCCACGTAAGATTCTTTGTTTATAATATGATTTATTTTGCAAAATTGTAGATGATGAAAAATTCACCAGACACAAGAAAATGCAAACTTTTTCATTGTTGATCTTTCACATTCTGTCTGGCAACTGAGTTAAGATTTCCCCAGGTTGTCATTAAGATATTTTATACATCAGAAAATTTCTTGTATTATCAAGGCATGGAAAAGTTGCGGGCTGAGAATATGGCAATGTTGTCAAGTTTCATCTCTTTCCACCAACTGCCTGACCACATATATTTAACTCTTGCTTATCAGCAAGATATTTCCAGACTCGGGACAAGGCTACAGTATTCTTCAACATGTGACACTTTTTAATGTCATAATCATAGTCATGTGTGAAAACCATTCATGCCAGCTGTGCCCATGTAAAACATTCCTTGATCAATCTCAGCAATTGGGACAACTGTGCAACTTGATTATATTTCTCAATTTAAACAGTCGTGAGAGCCTTTTCAGGGCATATTAAGTCTGGGAAGCTAAAAGTACTCGAATTACTCTCTACCTTTGCAAGAGAGGTTGTTATCTTTGTTTTTTCAATAAAGGAAAAATTATATTGTAAGTGGATTCCACAAAAGGAAAAGTTGGGGGTGTGCTTTTATTACAGCGCACATGCTACTACACTGTATTGGAATGAGTACAGTGTATGTGATGTTTCAAGAATAAGCTTAAGATGAAAAGGTGAGGTCCATCATCACTGGATGTTTCAAATGAGACATAGAAAAGGGGCTGGAAAAAATTGTAGACATTTGGTTTCTCAACATTCAGCGCCTAAGTTGCAGCGAAGCACCAGTATTCAATGAAAGTTGGATATGAACATAACTTAGACACATTACTGTATGCTCCAGTCACAACTTCTTTGTGTGTTTCATTGTTTTAGTACCCATTTATCGTCGTGCACCTCCTCCTCCTCTTCCTCCTCCCCCTCCCCCAAGCAATAAGTCTTGAACAATTCAACACAATTTCATGAACTTGGTAGCATTATAATATCCACGTGAGATCTATGTTGGGATTGTTTCTGGGTGACCATGACCTAATTCTGAAGGTCACAGTCAATTACATGAAATCGTTTTTCCAGATAAGTCTTGAAGAACTACATGTAAACAAAAATTGGTGAAACTTGGTAGGAATATGCATTTAGGCGAGACCCAAGTTGGGATTTTATGTGGGTCGCCTTGACTTCCTAAGGTCAAAGGGTCACTAATGTGAAATCGGTTTCCATGCAGCAACTATTGACAAACTCAATGAAAGTTGGTAGGAATTTGCATGTAGGTGACTCATAGGGTGGGGTTGTATCTAGGTCACCTTGACTCAATTCTCAAGATCACATGATTATGTATGTGAAATCAGTTTCCATGTGATAAGTCTTGAAGAACTCAAGAAAACTTCATGAAACTTGGTAGAATTATATATCCGAGTGAGACCTAGACTGGATTGCATTTTGGTCACCTCAACCTAATTCTGAAGGTCACAGGGTCACTTATGTGGGTTACCTTGATCTAATTGTCATGGTTCCCTGATTGCTTATTTTACAAATTTATTTACGATGTGATTATTCCTGTCAAATTTCATGAAACTTTGTAGGCTTATATATGTGGTTGAGACCTTGGTTGTGATTGTATCTAAGTAACCTTGACACGTTTGTCAAGGTCATAGGGGTCTCAAGGTTGTAGCATCAAGAGCAGACTCTTCAATACTAAAGTGGGCCACTACAGAATCAATACAGCCTTTTAGTCATATTAGCTAGGAAATAATATTAGAGGGTGTGGGTCCTCTTAGTTAAGATACATTAAAAAGAAATGTTGACATAAACTTGCCCGTATAAGTATTGATAAGCTGAATTCAAGTGACTATTGTTTGCAACCATATCAATCTCTCCTCCTCCCCCCCCCCCCACTCCCTGCACATATATTTTATTGCACAAATCTTAATTGTTCTAACAGGAGCAGGAGATATTTAATTTTGTGTTGCAAAATCAGTAGCTTCTAGTTTAAGTTGAAAATATGGCTGTGTGCTCACAGTCACTGCATAGCATACATATATGTACATGTGCCCCATGGTCTATCTCAATGCTTTTTGTCTCAGTCACTCCCTAAATTGCAGACAAACAGTGATGACAGCCAAGTGCTTTATATTTCGGCTAATGTTTTTACATGGTCATATTCCATTTCACCACATGCATTCAGTATTGATGTTGATTGAACATAACAGTATGAATTCTTCTGTGGTAGTGGATTTTAGGAATTAGATAGCAGCATGTGACCACTGGTGACAGTGTTCATTTGCATAAAAGAAAGATTGGCCAGTGTGTTTCAATATTGAGACCATTTACCACTGATAGGACAGTCTGAATTTTATTTTCATTGGACTGTCAAAGTGTGAATTGTCCAACTGGCTTCATTAGTCAGGAGCGGTCAATCATCTCAATGCTGTAACATAGTAGCAGGTCAAGGCCCACTCAAATGCTCACACACTTAGACACAGGATCACTGGACTGACATGGTGGCTTTGAAAAGTCCCAGTGTTTTATATCATTCTGTTCTGTGATATATACATTTCCATGTTATTTTTCCATGCCTGATATTATAACATAGAAAGTGTATAGGCTATTTCCTGGTCTGTTGCATAAAATTTTTTTTTTTTAAATAAGAAGACATTTGTGAAAATCTGGTATAGCCATACAATAGGCTGGTGAAGATTTCAGCTGTGTCGATTATCAAATTTCTGAGATGCTATCCCATTGAAGGTTGTGTTACAGAGACTTAGCTTTACTGTAATAAGTAAGGAAATAATGGTTTTATTAACAAAATTGAGTCAATTCTGATTCATCAGTCATACAGAGACACAATACATAATGTAGGCCTAGACATTAGGCTGTACAGCGATCTAATACATATATAGACTTACAGTCGTGCGGGGGGAGGGGAGGGGGAGGCAAGTTGTCCACCAGGCTGTTTCATTATTTTCAACATTTTCTTCATCTTTCTAATATTAAGTGTAGTATGTTCAAACCTGTTGCAATCAGCATGAAATTGTAACATCCTGTGTTTGCAAGGAGCTTATAATTTCATCAATGCAGAGAGGTAAGTTGGCCTAAATACAGCCTGAGTGAAAAGAAACAAAATTACATCCTCTTTTGTATCATAAATGTGTCAAGAGTTAAATAAATTCTCAGGTAATCATACCCAATTTGGGTACAGGATGCTGTATTTAACCAAGGAGCCTAGAATTCTAGGCTCCTTGATTTGACCTACAAATTTTACTCTGAGCCAGATCACACCCCTTTTTAAGTCAATTGCTGTTTGCCTTGTGAACAATGCTGGCTGACACATCACAGCGAATAATACCATGCTAGACTGCTCATCTGTCCATGCATCATGTTCATCTTGGAGCAACAATGGCTCAACTGCTGTTCTCACTGTTTTATGCAACCCACTCAAATTAAATCTGAAGTGTTAGGGATGGGGATTCTCAGCTGATCAGTGGATTTTCAGAGGTTTTTGTGTGTGTGTAATTATACTTGTACTTTTCTTTGCTAGTCACTTATATTTCAGTGTTTTTCAGCTTATGTGAGAGCTTTCTGCAAAAACCCATCCACATCCCTCTGTTAGGTACTGAGCTATACATGTATGTATTGTGATACATATCAATGTCATGTGTCCTGATGTGCTTCTCACCTGTGGGAGTGTTGTCATGCAAAGGCCTTTGGCAGGTGCAGAAGGCTATCTGTTGCGGGCATATATTGCAAGTTAATTTATCTGATTTAAAAACATATTTTGTACACTAATTGTAAACACATGTACATGAAAGCAAGGAACATGAACCTGTACATTCACAATCAAGCCACTTCTGGTTTTAAACACAGATTCTCCAAGCTCAGCAGCTATGTTATGTACGTTGACATAAAACGTTATGGTCACTATGTGATGTGTATATATGTAGAATGTTGCTAGGCCCTAAATGTAAAATGATTTGGTTGGCATTGCCATCTGACTCACTTCCATGCCAAAACAAAAAAATATTATTACAGTTTTATAGGGAAAAATTAAATGTTGATTTTTCTGTGTAATTTCGTTGAGTGCCTGGCTTATAAGTGTATGTAAAAATTTTATTATACCATATAGGAAAACACAATTTAAAAGTGCAGTTGATATTAGTTTTTTTAATTAACCCATTTATACTTTTAACTGTAAAAGTTGCTATGTTTAATTTAATGTTTGTTTATGTTCTGTATTTAGGCTACACATATTTGGGTAACTCCTTGTTAGCATGATACATTGTCAGGGTGATTATTGGATGAATGCAATACACATGTATATGTAAGTAGGGTTGAAATTTAAATTCTGGTCAGTTGCAATGTTCTGTTGGTTGCCGCAGATGACTCGTATGGAGTTTCAGACAAAAAGTAGCTCAATAAGGCTGACATGAAATGATTTTAAGGATACACATTAAAATAAGAAAGATGCATCTTCTTTGGTAAGTGTTTAAGGTCACCAACGTGGTGAACCCCTTCAAAAAGAAAGTGTCACATATGCACTGTTTATCAAGTGATGCATGTTATATGACTAAAAAAAAAAAGAGTGGCTTATATCTAAATTTTGTGGTAAAGTGAATCATGAAGAAGGCAGTGTGAAAAGGTGGCAAAAGTTACAAGGTTACAACTTATGTGTATCTTGAGTTTTTCACTGTGGTTCAGTCGTGGGATACTGTGAATGATAAATATGTTTCTAAAATATTTGCTGTAATCAATATATATGCCATTTTCACCAGGATCATGATGAGCAAACATTCGTGCCTTGATGCATGCATTAATGTGTTCTGATAAATTTAGACATGTTTATGACTGCTACAGCCTTGCAGAATTGAATGTTTGCTTTATGAGGGCCAGAAATTTACTGGGTCACAGCATTAGGAAAAGAAGGTCATTTGTGTATTAACGTAAGGACGTGAACAATACACAGTTACAGTAAAATACTATCTGCCCCAATATCATTAAGTGCTGCCATCTGTCAGCTTCATGCAACACTTGTTTGGTGATATATGGAAGGATGGTCTGTCAACCCAAGGAATCTACAGTGCAACTCCTTGGTCAGGCTATTTGACTTAATATTTAGTTTGAACATGTCGAAATGATGCTAAAATGTATGCCTCTATGTGTCTATGGTTACCTGTGTATTGATCCAAGACAAAACAACAATTACTTACATACGAAAGCGCTTCACGAAGTTTTGCAGGATGGATATTCCTCTGCAAAAGCCATAAATTTGTAGGACCATCTGTTATCATTATATATAGGATCTTGTGTTGTCAGTCCACACTGCATGATTTGATCAGTACATGTATTTGTCAGTCTGCTTGTGGAATGCTGCACTTTTGAAACAGGAAATTAATATGGTTTAAAAGTGTCCGTGTCACTTAAATGGGGGCCGGGAGTAAGAGGAGTTTGTGGTACAATGGTACAGGAAAGAAATATGCATCAGTACAGAGAACAGGAAATAAGGTACAGGTGTACATATTATACTGCAAAAAAAAAAAAAAAAAAAAAAAGTTAAGTTATGATGTTACTCAAAATCCCTTTCCCCCTCCCTGTCTTCTCCCCTTGCCCCCCCTCCCCCCCAAACAGGTACAGATTTAAACAGTGTCTGGTACGTGTTATGAAAATTAAATTTTCTCACTTACAGCTTGTGGAATTTGCTCTCAGCTAGTACACCATACAGACAATTATTTTCCATCTGTGCAACCCCCTCACCCACCCTCCTTCCAAATGCTTGGCTGGTTATTAATGAAGTTATAATCTTCATTTTTATACCTCAGCCCATATAGGCCCGGGGGGTATTGCTTTTGCCTGTGTCTGTGTGTGAATCTATCCGTTCGTGTGTCCCTTCTTCTTGCACACAAATTCAAAAGAACCAGATAAGCTGGGATCATGAAACTTTTGCAGTTGATCACCCTTTTTACCCCTCGGCAGTTCTAGGCCAGAGGGGTATTGTCCTCATCTATACATCCGTCCATCCATGGCTTGTTAACACCATATCTCCAAAAATACTCACTTTACACAGGCCAAAATTTTTATCACAGGTGCTTATCCAAAATAGGTTACCAGGTCACTTATTCAGGTCACAGTGTCGCATTACAGAAAAAAAATGGCATTAACACAATATCTAAAAATATTAAATGTAGGTTCATCAATTATTTATGACGGTAGGTCGTAAGGATGCCTCAGAAGCCTATCAAAATCAAGGTCACTGGGGCACATATTTAGGTCACAGTGCTGCATTGAAGAAAAATGGTGGAACCGTATCTTCAAATTTTAATTTTTCACATTGTAGAGCACCAATTATTTATGACAGTTGGTACTAAGGATGCCTCAGACACCAAGTGAAAACTAGTTCACTGGGTCACATATTTAGATCACAGTGCTGCATTGAAGAAAATGGCCTTGCTGTGATATCTCTGCTCATTGCATTTGCACCAAAGCTTTGTCATTAGGTCAAACAGATGTTACCTTGACCTACCCAAGGGTATTGTCGTCACCTACGCATCCATCCATCTGTCTGTCCATTCATCATGGCTGAGGGGTTTTTGGTCACTGATTCACTTCTACTTGAAGTTCAAGTCAAGTTTGAAGGACAATGACCTTGACCCAATATTAAGGTCACCTAGGTCAATTTTCTATGTATTTCTTGCACGCAATGTCAGGAGAACCAGATTTGCTAGACTCATGAAACATTTACAGATAATCACCCTTGTAAGGGTCTTCGTCAAGTTTGAAGGACAGTAACTTTGACTTGATTTGAAGGTCATCAGAGGCAATTTTTGTCTTTAGTAAATGTCTTGTCCATGAGATCTTAAGAACTGGATAAGATAGGATCATAAGACTTTTACAGGTAATCACCAAAGGAAGAGTGCAGCTCAGGTTTGAAGGACAGTGACCTTGACCTGATATCATGGTCACCAGGGTCAAGCCATTTAAAAAGAAAAATTGCAAGGAATAGCAGAAGAACCAGATAAACTAGGATCACAAAACTTTCACAGTTGATCTCCCTTTCAAAAGGTGAATTCAAGTTTGAAGGAGACTGACCTAGTTGAAATTCTTGTGCACTTGATCAGTATAACCAGATCCCTTTTGTTGGCAGCTGACAGGTTTAAGACATTAGCTGCTATGTGATATTTTTGTTCGGGAATTGTAGTTAACATTAATATTAAATTGTCTACCATGTATGTTGCACCAAGTGCCATATATATATATATTTACTTTTTTTTTTCTCTCTTTTTGAGGGACTCAGGGGAGAACAATGAACTAACTGACTTACCTCATAAATTTTATAGCTTTTCCATGAATGATTGATTTGTTGATTGATGGGTTAAATACTTAAATTATGCAGAGAAATTAATTACCATTCACATTAATATTTAATGGGCCAAATCTTTTTCATTCATGCATTGCATGTTTAATATTTTTTACAACACAGATGACAGCTGATTACGGTTGCATTTTGCAACACAAGAAGATCAGTAATTAATAAAAAAACCAAACAGCTATTCAGCCAGATTGTACATACATGCACAGACAACATCAGAATTTTAATTCACAATGTGTTTACCTGTAGCTCTAGACCAAATTATATTAATCTCTTGGGTGTAGCATATGTCTGGCAGGGTGCTTGAGGTTTTTAGTGCGGAGTTAGGTCATCCAGGGTCTCCATTGATACATCCATTCAAGTTACATGTATGTATAAACAGTGCGTTTTGTTGTTGTTGTTTTCAATATGGGCTTATCCTAGTGAATTCTGACCTTGTCTCTAACATTGAATGTGAACTCATGCGTCTTTGGGATACAGATTTCTGTTAGGGATATGGTTCAACATGTGTATCATGTTAAATGAGTACTTACAGTATAAGTAGATGCAGCATGGGAGGGGTCAGTTAGCCTCCATGTTTTTGATGATTATAGAAAGTGATTTTTCTCCAAAGCAGACCAACTTCCATTTTATCTCTGCTACACCTAGCAGAGTAGACATAACATGGAGTTTGGGTCTGCTTTGGAGGCAGGAAAATGATGGAACATTTGTCACCCAAATCTAGTGGTATTGTGGTATAAGTTTCAGGAAAATCATCATTTTTGGTTTGTTTGTTTGTTTGTTTGTTTGTTTGTTTGTTTTTGTGTTTCTTTTCTCTTTCCAAGTGCTAATACTGCTAATGGGGGGGGGGGGGTAAGGTTCACAAAAATTTGGACTTGCAAGTGCTCATATTTAAAAACCACGAAAATACAAAAATTGTTGAACTTTCCAGTAGTACAGATATAGGTAACTTCAGCCACACTGTCATGTGCATCCATGAAGATATTGAACCCACTGGTGGCAGCACTGATATACATGTATTGGTAACTCAGCCATAATGGCATATGCATCCACCAAGTGTATTCTGATCTATGGTGAAAGGGAAAGGTACAGTTCATTCACTGATAAATAGGTACCTTTCTAAAACTACAACAAAAGCAGCTTCTCAGAGAGCATGGACAAAATGTAAAAAAAATTGTTCCACCAAAAATACATTCCTTTATCCATGAAGACTGAGTGCAATCTCATTTGTGGTTTTAAGATATTCTTGGCCAAGCCAGGTTGTAGCTATACCAAGAGTCTTTGTACAGTTTAGATCGAATGAACCAGGGGAGGAGCTGACACCTACTAATTTTGGGTACCTGTGCAGGACCTGGTTTGCTCTACATAAATAGGATACTGGCTGAAGCTGTGCACATCTTGCCTGTGTAGCTGTGAAACCAGCTTCAGTGACTCCTTACATAAGCAGCACACGTATACTTGCCACATATTGCAAAGGACTTGGGTATTTTCCACTTGGTATTTTATATCTCATATCATAATAGACTTGTGCACATTAAGTTAAGGAAAGAGAGGTCCTGTTCATTAAACTTTGTTCACCAATGTCCGACTTAGTTGCCATGGTTACCAGGGCAGCAAGTGACAGTTCACATAGTCCTGGATGCAGCACAATTTATATGTACATGTATAATGTAATGTAAGATAAAGATTTCTGATTGGACCGAGATTTACAGTAGAGTCAATGAAGATCAGTCATTCCAAACTTTGCATACCTCTTTTATGTGCTGTAACACCTAGTATCTCTTCCTCTCTGCATGTGCTGCAAAGATTGCAAATTGTAGACCCTCCTCTGAAAGCCTCCCCCCCCCCCCCCTCCCAAAATGGTCAAGTCAGGCAGACAATCTGTCAATGGAGGTCAAATAGCATGGGAAAAGATAGCAGTAGGGACATGATGGATGTAGTGCTAAATAAACTGAGACAAATGGTCTGTGATCAATTGAAGGGATTACGGTAATACCAAATGGCTCCACCTGTTGGGTAA